>CAJVPS010001787.1:0-14130 GCA_910591765.1 Ambispora leptoticha | reverse complement strand
TATTTATTCTTTTTAATTATTATTTATATTATTATTTATAATTATTTATCATATTATTAATTATTGGATTATGATTAGTTGTCTTCCAGAGACGTAAATTAAGTTAATTAATTCTGTTCAACCATATGTATTTTAAAATAGATTTTATTATTAATTTATTTGCTTTTTGCATTTATTTCTTTACTATAAATATAATCTCTCTATTCTGTACTTTTACCTTCAGATCTGAATACTTTTAAATAATAAAAATGATCATAAGTTATAAAATTAAAACTTATTCATATCACATTTTATCTTATTTACAATTATTAACAAAATAATTTTACAGAATTATATAAATTAAATCTATTAATTATTAGAAAATTTGCAAAGTCATGGTACTTTATTAATATTAATCTTGATAATTTACTAATAATATATCATAATAATTTAAAAGCTTAAATATTAATTATGTTATTTCAAGATTAATTTTAGAAATTTAATAAAAAAATTACTCAAAAATATAAAAATTAGTAGATATTACTATTATTTAATAACTATTTAAGTCATAAAATAAATAATATAATTTTCTCAAATACTAATATTTACTTTCTCTCTTCAAATACCACTTTAAAAATTTAACTAATAAATATAGATATTATCATATTATTAAAAGATATTATTGTAATTTACATATTAGATGGATCTTAATCCAAGTTGAAAAGAGAAATAATATAAAAAATTTAAAAATAAATATTTTACAAGTAATATAATTTATTATTAGAAACTGGAATAAAGTCATATCAAAAATTATTCAAAACTGTTAAAATTATACAAAAATTCTTTGAACTAATATTACTAACTCTTATATAACTGATATATTAATACTAGAAGAGTTTACTTATTTACTTATATCTCTTGATCTTCTTAATATTATATCAATTAAAGAATTTTTAAGTAATTCTGAAGAATAGAAAATTTATATAATTTCTAATAATAAAAAACTTGTAAAATTATATAGGATATAATTAGATTTATCTACTAATAGTAATAGTAAGAAAGTTAATGACAATACTGAATTTAAAATAATTGATATTAATAAGACTTTGAAAAGCTTAGAAGTAATATATAATTTTCTACTATAGTAAGATAATATTAAGAAATTGTTCAGATATATCAAAGCTATTGACAAATATATTAATATAAGAAAGATGATTATAATAAAATAGACTATAATAGATTAATTTTTTAATAATAAATAATTAATGATATTTCATATTTCCTAATTTCACATATAACTAATTAAATTCTTATTCTTTCTAAATATATACTCTCTATAAATATATGCTTTTATCATTTTCAAGAGTATATATTTATAAAGAGTTCATTATATAATTAAATAATATTATCAAGAATAATAATAATAATTATTATATTAAAGATATCATATAATTACTATAAAGATATAAATTAATTTAATTTTATTAAAATATTATATTTAATTTATGATGAGATAAATATTAATAATTAAAAAAATAAGTTTACATAATTAATTTTTTTTAAATAGCTTGCTAATTTATTTTTTTAATATTAGTTTGCTAAGAATTAATTTATTTTTATGTAATTTCAATTATTTTTAATTTATTAAAATCTATTTTACTCTGATTTTTTTCTTTAAATAACTTGTTAATCTATTTTTTTGATATTATTTGCTAAGAATTAATTTATTTTTATAAGACTTTAATTATTTTTAATATAGATTTTAATATATTAAAAAATAATTATTTTAAATTAAAAGATGATAAAAAATTATTAAAGTATATCTAATAGATAAAATTATATAAATTATTATATAATTATCTATCAAATCAGAGATATTATCTTTATTAATTATAACTTATAATAGCTAATCAGAGAATTATGATTAATTATAATAGCTAATTAGAGAATTATAATTAAGTTATAATATTATCTTTATACTAAATATTATAATATTTATAAAGATAGATAGATAAGTTATATTTAAATAATGATATCTTAGATCTTTATTTATTAGAATTTTAATATATAATTGAAATTTTGATAGATAAAAATTTATTATATAAATATTATAAATACTTTAAAAATAAAGATAAATATAACAAAATATTTATTAAATTATTTATTATTCTTAATATTTGTAAAATAATTAATATAAAAAAGATTTATTCTAATATCTAGCATATCTTGTTTATTATAATTATACAAATTTTTTTATAAAAGAAAATATAATATATTTAATATCATTATAAAAAAATCAAAAAATTTGAATAGTTATAATATTTTTAATTATAATATTATTGAAAAATTTTATTTTATAATAATAATAGTAATATTATTTATTATTATTATTATTCCTATTTGTTATAGTATAGTCATACTCTAATTCTATGCTAATTTAACTTACAAAATAAGAATTACAAATTAAAGTTTAAGAAAAAGAGCCATCAGAAAATCTATGAAAGAGAATCATGATGTGACTAGTCACCCAGACATGTTTGCAATTACGTAAAGTCTAAAGAATTAATGAATAAGTCATTTTCAGCTTAAAAGATATATATTAGTAAGGTTATTTGATCTTCTTGGAGAATGACAAGATCTTCATCAGAATATTGATTGTTAACATGAGTAAAAGCTGAATACTTACATGAGCAAAGGTAGTTTTCCATGTAAAGCCAAAAAATATTAGTATTAGGATTAGAGGATGTTATTATTTTGGGTCTTTCTGTTCTTTTTTTGGAAGTATGTTTATATCTGGCAAAGATGGAATTTGATTTTTCTGCTTGAATTTGATCATTATAATGAGTCAGCCAAATATGATTAAAATCTTGTTTGGAAAACCAAGTTACAAATTTTGCTGATAGTGTAGAAGCTTCTGATTTGGGTGGACTAAGTGATTTGATGAAGTTTGTGAGCTCTAATAGAATGAAACCTTTAAAGACAAGTATGTATCCAGATTTGTAACCTATTTTGGAGGATGAATCAGCATTGTTGAGAAAATAGGATTTTTTTGTGAAGTTTTTTATTTTGGAGCTAAGTGAGAAGAGAGAATACTGAGTATTATTTGACAAGAAATGCTTTGTGAAAATTTTTTTAAGCTTGACTTGGAATTTAATAAGAATAGATTTGATTAGATTACTTGAAATTGGGCAAGTCCATAAGTGATTATTTGTTTCTGATTCAAGATGTTATCTGTTATACGTATTATGTAAGTATATTGATAAATAAAATTTATATTAATTAGATAGTATTAATAGCATATCATGTATTATTTTGGTGAAATATATACAAAATTTGAATGCATTTGCAAAGACTGTTATTGAGTTGATTTCTTTGTCTTGATTCCATATGTGATTTATTGCTTTTTAGTTTATTATAAACTGTAAACTGCAATTTATGAAGTTATTTTTTAATGCGTAAAGTTGCTATTTGGTGATATTGTATTTGTTATCCTGAAGTTTAAGAAAATTGTGAAGATTTGATATTATGGGTAATGAGAGATTAAAAACTGGAATGAAGAATATTTCAGGAAGTGAATTGAAGTTAGTTGAAATAGAATGAGAAGAAGGAGCTGATTTGGCTAAGGTATCTGCCAGATCATTATCAGGATTATTGGAGTGTCCTTTGACTTTTTGCAGATTAAGATTAAGATTTTTTTCTATAATATTATGATTAATGATCTTTCATAAATGCCAGTTACTGTTCTATAAAGATTATCTCTTGCTGAGATTATTATGAAAAGTTATGTTATTTTTGAAACCATCAATTATTATCTAACTATCAGTAAAAATTTAAAGAGTGATATTATTAGTGAGCATTTCTGTTAGAGTGCAGATAGCTTGTATTTCTGATATAGTTGTTGAGATAGTTGTGGAAGAGTGATAAGCAAAAGAAATATTTGAAGGCCAAGTTATCCAGGCTGAGCTGGATTTTACATGTGATATATACATTTATTGAATGGAATCATTAGTGTAAATATCTATATTATTAAGATGAGATAGATTTTTTTTAGTGGAAAACCAAGTGTTGATTTCAGATGATGCTGTTAAGTGTTTGTTGATTGGTAGTAATTCACTTTAGAGTAAAGATTGTTATTATTTACCTGTTTTATTTATGATGATATGAGTAGATGATGCAGAGTTATTGAGAATGGTATTTTCTAGTTGATTGTATCATAGAGGTTTGGAATCATATTTACTGTTTCAGAATTAGCTCTTGTATTATTTTTATATTATAAGACAAGAATTAACATAGCTTGATAGTTATTATAGGGATATAATATGGTCTTTATGTAAGATATCGCAGTATTTTTTGTATATTGGCCAGGATTGAAAAAAGTTTTTGATAGGCTATCTTGTGTGACTATTTGTGAGAAGATGACTATTGATATTTGAATTAGTAAAGGAGATATTATACTCATACATGAGTGAAAGAATAACTACTATTAAGTTTTTTTCTTGTGGTGATAGTTCTGATGTGGGATGTAAGATTATTGAGTGATGAAGCCATCTTTGTTCCTGAAGATAGTGTAAATGAATATGTGTTACTAGACTGAGAATAAGAGAATCATTTAGATGATAAAAGAGCTTTGTGATTTTTGCGCAAGTTTGAATAGATCACAAGTGATCTAGAGCAAAAAATTTTGGATGATGTAGAACTGAGTCAGAGAATAATAATGGTAATCTTGCTTTGAATTTGACTACTTTTTTCAGTTATCTTATTAGTTTGTCATATTCAGTTTTAAATATAATAAAAAATTGGAAGTGATATTTGAATGTTGGGATGAGCACCTGGTTAATGATATAGATAGCTTATTTGTTGATTATGCATTTGCAACTTAGTAAGTTAGATATAAGTGTGATATCTGATCTTATTTTATTTAACTGAGTGTTAAAAATACCATTTGCATTAATGTATAGACCAAGATATTTAGTGCAGATATTTGGAGGGAGTATTTGTATTTGATTACTAATTGTCCTAATATAAAGTTCTGTATTAGAAAATATTTCAGTTGGTTTATAATAGATTACTTCAGTTTTCTTTGGGTTGATTTCAATATCACACATGTTGTAGAATTGGGATACAGTGTTAAGAATCTGTTACATTACTTGATAACTGTTAACAATTCAGACTGTATTATTAATGAAGGCCAGATTGTTGATTGTCAGATGAGTTTGATAAGGTATTTGAGTGGGAGTGGATGTTAACTTGGATGTTATGGTGTATTCTTGTGATGAATATCTTGTTTTTATTTGACATAGCAAGAAATTATAAAAGATTCGCCACAGTATAGGTATGTTAATTTCATCTTGGTCAAGACTATCCAGGATGGGATAAGATGTAGTAAGTCTGTATTTAGTTATAATTTGGTTTTGATGCATTGTGTGAATATTTTTACAAAGTATAATATAAGTTGAGTTTATTTTAATACATTGTAAAGCTAGTTCTAGTATATGTCAACTGACAGAGTCATAGATGTGGTACATATCTTGGAAGATACACCAGATTTCCTAATTTTTTTCATATAAATCTTCAAGTATGCTATTTATAATGTGAATAGGACTGATAATAGATGTGTCTTTGAATACTAAGAAGTTATTTTCTTATAGAATATTGAATTGTTTGCAGATTACAGAGATATGGTATGTCAGAATTGATAAAAGATCTTTATGAGCTGTTTTGATTAGTGTGATTAGATGTGTTAGATCAAGATTGCCCTCCCATTCATATGATTTTGGGATGAGTATTATGTTAGAGTACTTTCATTCTGAAGATATATCTTTTTCTGTTAAATATTTATTATAAAGAGCAAGGAGAAGAGAATGAAAGAATAGAGTTACTTTTTTTAATAGAATGTATTGTATGTTTAAAGATCCAGGTGATTTGAATGAATTAGTATTGGTAAGCATATATTGAAATTCATCTTTTGAAATTGGATTTGAGACTGAGTTGAATGCATTATCTGGAATATGTATGATTAGGTTGTATTATTATTATCATTCTTGATCTGGTCATATTATAGTTATATATTGGCAAGTTCAATTAATGAAATGTTGTTTGATTAATTCCTTGATAATCTCAGAATAATTTGATATTCCAGATGGAGTGATAATTTTGTTGATGATTATTTGGTGCTTTTATTTTTCTAGAATGTTGAATAACATTTTGGTATGATAACTGTCAAATTGTTTGATATTTTCTTGAATTATATTATAAATTTGAGAAGTTTTTATTTGTTGGGCTTGTAAGATCTTTTCATCACGAAGATGAGCTTTGATTTGTAGCAAGTTTATAATTAGTATATTGATTGATGAAAGAGAACTCCATTTGGTGATTGGTAGGTTGAGAGTGAATTCTAGTTTGATGAGTTCTGTTAAGTTTTTTGTTGAGAGTTGAATGATGTTTTCTGAAATGGGAAGGATGAGTTGTGAGATGAGAGAGAGTGTTTGTATTATTAGTTTGAGTTTTTTATTGAGAATAATGAATAGTTTGGGTGAAGAAGGTATGTGGTTCAATTATTTTTTTTAAGTGAGCTGTTTGCTGCATTGAGAATGATGATTTTTAGTAATTGCCAGTGAGAGTTGATGTTATTATTGGGAGAAAGAGAAGTATTATTGCATTGAGTATCTATGTGTTCTTGATATTTTTCCTAAACTTCTTCTGAAAGATTATTTATTACGTAGATGAATTGCTTGATTTTCCATTTTTTTAGAATGTGAAAAGAAATACAATAAGCAAAAGATGTGATTGAGATATCATAAAGTACTGAAAGGTGATCAGTTATGATCTATTGAGGATCTGTTATAGCTGCATGTATTAAAAGAGATGTGATCTTTGATGAATATCATATCATATCTAGTCTGCAGTTGGTATCTTGATGAAACCAAGTGGGATCATCTCTTTGTGGGTATATGTAATAAAGTCATAGCAAAAAAAATATGTGGGCATGTAACTATCAAGGGCTGCCAATATCAGTTTGGATAAAGATCTGCTTGACAGTCAACTAAAGTAATTGTATTATAATAACAAATTTTGACTATTACATATAAGTCAAATATTTATGCGTACAAATTACTAAATGCTTTTTTATATATATTTTGCTATACATCTATACATTAAAAACTTAGTATATTTTTATATGATATCATAAGAGGAACTTTATCTATTTTTTATCATTATCATCATAGTATAAGATATTTGTAGTGATAATCTTTTAATCTAGTAATATGTTTAAATACTAATTCTTCAATTTCATTAATCATACAGTTAAGATATCATAATTTCATAAAAATGAGAACTAATTTCAATATGTCATTAATCATATGATCGAAAAAGATAAATAGTAAACTAGATTAATAAAATAGATATTTGATTAATGATATTATCAGTTTTAATGTGAGATTATGAAATATCGATCATATAATTAATTTTATTGTTAAAAAGTTAATAATTATGATATCCTATGGCTAAAGTATCAATCATATGATTAATAATATTATTGAAAAATTAATTATTATAATATTTTGTATCTAAAATATTGATTGTATAATAATGATATTGTTGAAAATTAATACTAATGATAATACAAAATAGTCCGCTTATAATATCCTTTTTTTATATTATCAGATTAAGTTATAAAAGGTAATAATAAATTAGACTTGAAAATAAAGAAACATGTTAAAGAAATCATAGTTGTTCTGTTTACGCAAGATATTTACTATATCCTATCTAATAATTCCTACTACTATACACATAACAAACTCAAACTTTATTATATATATTATATCTACTCAGAGTAATAATGATGTTAGTATCATCGTGACAGAGGAAACTAAATATTGCTCTAAATGCAAGACTCATAGACAAATCATTGATTTTATATGAACTAGAGGCCAGAAGACACAAATCTTTTCCATATGCAATCTCTATTTGAGAAATGCAAAGCTGTGACAATCTGAGCAAAATTCTGTTAAAGAAATAAATGCGTGTGTGTCAGATTCTAAGAAAATCAATTCTCTAATTGTTACAGAAGTCAAGCGTGATGAAAATGATGAATATAATTATATATATAATACTGATGATCTCATTTATAATGTTATGAACATAGAAACTGTGATAAAAGCCAAATTCTCTGATAACCATAATCTCATAAACTTTAGCATTAAAATAGAACTTGATGATAAAATTATTGATATGAATAATACAAATAATCAAGATTCAGAATTAGCAATAGCACTAGAAATCGCCAAGATTTTTCAAGAATATGCAGAAAATGGATCAGAATATTATTAGGAAATTCAAAATATGCACACTAACAGAAAACTTGGTAAACTAACAGGGGTAGTTATCATCTATTTTGATTGCACACAGAGAGAAGAACGTAAATATTCAAAGTCTAATAATAATGAATTAACCAGGTATGAGTGGGAAGTAAGACCAGCAATACAATGTTATCCATGTAAGAGCAGCATTACAATGAAAGTTGATTATCAAAGAAAGAAAATAACAGTCTCAATCAAACATAAGTGTAGTTATCCAAAGCCGACTCATAAAAAAGTTAACATTTCATCTGATGCTATAGCTTGAATAAAAACAAATCTTAATTATAGCTTGCAGAAGATTGAATTTTATAAAAGACTATCTCTGCTTAAATTAATTGATCTAAAAATATATACTTATCAGCAAGTATATTATTAGATATTGAAATTGTCAAAAAAATAATTCATTACAGACAGCAAAAATCAGCTCATATTCTCAAAAAATTTTATTGAACAATGTATGCAAAGAAATAAAAATTATAAGGTAATTTATTATCTTGAAAATGATTTTGTAAGAGCTCTTGAATTTGTTACACCCTTTTTATAATATATTGGGAGTAGTAATATTACTGAAATTACCATTGATTCAACATTTAAGATAAATCAAGAACATTTCAAGCTTTTTGCTATAGTAATTAATAATGGCAACCATGATGTATCACTTGCATATTTATACTTAGATACCTTCATTCCTTTAGAAGATATTTCAAGCAGTAATAATAATAATCAAATTCAAAGGTGAGAGAAAGTTCTTCATGCTTTTTTTTTAAATTTGCAACAAGAAAATATCTTTCCAATATTTGTTCTAGTTAATAAAGATATTGAACAGATTAATACAATAGAAGTAGCGTGGGATAAAAGAACAAATATACAAATTTGTCTTTGGTATGTACAACGTACTATAATAAGAAAATTAGAAGAGAAATGAGAGAAAAACAGTCAATATAGTGTTGACATTGCACAGGCAATTAACAAATAATTTGACTTCATTGATCCTCACTGAATTCCAATTCTCAGCAATAATAATAATATTAATATAGAACTGTATAAAAAAGACTTGCTTATCATGGTAAAAAAATATGCACTTGCATATCTGCTAATTCCTATACACAAAGATATTTTCTGGATAACAGATCAAATATATTGTGAAAATATATTTGAAGCTTATCAATTTTGTTGACTAAAAAATTTAACACATTTATGGAGATACCTGTGGTGCAATTGGTATCAAAGAAAATATTGGGATCATTTTTTTTGAGCATCATATGTACATGCACTTCCACTCGCTCAGATAACAATGTTAGTTAAGACACATTGGAAAGTATTGAAACATGACTACAAATACAACTACAATTGACCACAACTTGATCAATTAACAGAGATTATTATTAGGTGATTGGTTATCAATCAAATAACTACATGACAATGATATTACAATAACCATGAATTTCTATCATGGTAATATTTGTTCAAATAGGAGTGGAATAGGACATAGCAAAAAACTATTAATGATAAAAATATATATCAAACTGATACAAATTTATAGTTTTGCTCATGCAGAGCATATCTAAATAATTCATACATATTGTGTAAGCATCTGATAGTGCAAAAAACTAGACTTAATTCCGAATTTATACCTTAATTTCGAAATACTCTGAGACATTATAATTATCCATTTATTGCTTTCGATCAGCAATATAATTCTCGAATTCATTTAGATCAGACTGACTCACAAGAGAATAATGATCAAATTATAGATGAAGTATTGGAAGATATATCAGAAGTATTGGAAACAATAATATCTATCTTAGACCAACAGACTGTTATTGAAGAAAGATGGATAATGTTAGCAAATATTAAATAATTGCTAATTGAAGGAATAGATTTGGCTAAGGAAAATGTACAAAATAATAGGTTTTATGATATATTTACAAAACTTGTCAAACCTATCACAGAGAAAATTACTGCTTGCAAAGAAGCTCTTAATGCAAGAACATAACAACGCACTTGGCAACCACCTAGGAATAGAAAGTTACCTTTTTATCTTAATTAAATAAATAGTTATTAATATTCTTATTCATGTTCTTTTATGTAATAAATTGTTATTAATATACTATTATATCTAATGAAAAGTGGAATATAATCATTTATTTAAAGTAGGGCGATTCTACAAGTTTCTATTAAATAAATAAAAGATTATCACTACAAATATCTTATACTATGATGATAATGATAAAAAATAGACAAAGTCTCTCTTATAGTATCATATAAAAATATATTAAGTTTTTAATATATAGACATATAGCAAAATGTATATAAAAAAGTATTTAGTAATTTGTACGCATAAATATTTACCTTATATGTAATAATCAAAATTTATTATTATGATATGATTACTTCAGTCAATCATTAAGTAGATCTTTATTCAAACTGGTATCGGCAGCCCTCAATAGTCACATGCCCACATATTTTTTTTTGCCATGACTTTATTACATGTGGGTGTAATGTGTAAATAGCTTCATAAAATTCTTTGAATATTAGAAGATTAACTATTCCATTTTTTGACATCTTGAAAAAATGCTCATTAAAGTTACCTAGGAGAATTACATGATCAGATTGTGAGAGAATTAAGTTGATGTATCATAATATTTTTTTTTGATAAGATTATTATTAGAAAGTAAGGATGCTGAAAAATAATTAATCAGAATATGTATTGTTGTGTTTCCAGAAAAGACAAGATTGATGTGAATAAGATGACTGTTAATGTAATTTACTTTTTGGATGTGTTTGACCCATTCTTGATTAATTAGAATGCTAACTTCTGATTCAAATGATTATTAGTCATTGATAGTAAATAGGTGATGATATTGTTTTGATTTGGAAAACAAAAATTTTGCTATGTGACTTTTGAGTTTTGTTTCTATGAGACATAGGAAGTCTATTTGGTGTTGGTTGAAGAATTAAAAAGTATTATCTGCTTTACTTGGAGAGTTTAGTTCCTGCATATTGAGTATGCAAAATCATCAAGTGTTAGATAATTTGCAACTAATATTGTTAAATGTTGATGAACTATTGCAATTATCAGGAAGGCTGTTTGATGATGATGATGAAGGATAGTGAGTTTGTTTTTTGATAGAGTGTATTGTGTATTGCTTATGAAAGGAGAGTTGTCTGTATATAGGTATGATGAATTGATTGATGAATTTTAAGTGTTGAGTTGGCATCATGATCTGTGACTAGATAGTTGAATATTGAGAGATGGTGAGAGTGGTTCAATACTATCATAGAAGAGTTAATTATTGTCATTGTCAGATATGACTGGATCTTCTATTGGAAGTGTTGAAGATGATGGTTAATTTGGATTAGTTGATTTTGAGTAGTCTGACTTGTTTATGAAGGATGAGTTATTAATATATATGAATGATGAATTAATTATTGGGTTTGATTGAGTTGGTTGAGATATGTTTGAGTTATTATTGTGATTCATTAGAAAGATATTGTTCAATTTGATTTAGACATTCTTGTAAAGATTTTTGTTTATTTTGTAAAAATTGTAAGTTAGATATGAGATTCTGATTTAGAGATTTGAGATAATTGATTTCTTTATTTTTTTCAGCAATAATGGTTTGGAGGGATAAAATTATGGAAGACTGAGAGTTTGTGTTATTTGTGTCTGAAGATGTAGATATTGTGATAGTGATAAAAGTAGTGAGTAACTCGAATATTAATAATTTAGGATGGATTGATGATTGAGAATCATTAAAGATTGGCATGACAGAAACTTGTTTCTGATTGTTAATGATTATATCAAGTTTTGTTTCTATTAAATTTAATTTGTTTTTTGGCAGACTAAGTTTTTTGTTGAAAGTTTCTAAGTCCTGTTTGAGTGCAAGAATTTCATGTGAATATTTTATGAGAGTTGAATTTGATGAGGATTCAGATGTTTTTGTAGTTAAATTATTAGCAGATTTGGATTTGTCTTTGTTGGTTGTGTTAGATTGAAGTAAAGTTTTTTTGTAATTGAAAGTTGGTGAAGTGATTATAAATTTATGATAGGAAATATCCTGGTTTTTATACAGCTTATTTAGCTGTTGGTATTAACATGCTTTTTTGTTTTTTGATGTGCATAAAATTATGCTATGATTGGGATTGAAGCAGATTCTGCATGTTTTTACAGCTGGAGATTTCCAATAAAGTTTTGAATTGCAAAGTGTGAAATGCTATTGCATAGCTATTGTCATATCAATTTCATTTTCAAAGAATATTATTGTGAAGTGTTATCTGTTGTAATAGATAGAAGAGCAGGGAATGAAGCAAGATTTGGCTTGAATTTTCTATAAAAAATCATCAAGCTCAAAGATTATTGTTCTATAAGGAAGATTGAGAAGTTTAGTTGTGTATGTATCTCTTTTTTTGATCATTTCAAGTTGATTAATTATTAAAAGAATGTGTATGTAATTAGTGTCTAGAAGAATAAACTATTCATTAATAGCCAGTTCTGCCTGTTTTGGTAATTCGAATTAAACTTTGATATAAGCCCATTTGAATGTGATTTTTTGTATTATGTTGATGATTTTTCCAAATTTTTCTATTATATGTTGAATCTGATCTTTAGTTATTCTGAGAGGAATATCTCTTAGTATTGTAATTGTTGCCAGATCAATTGAATTGAAGAGTTGTGGTTTTTTGTCAGAGATGTAATTGTTATTTATTGAGATGTCTAGAGCTGCCTAAAGAGATTTGTCTGATGCAAATTCAGTACAAATATAATTTATTTGGTTAAGAGAAAATGATTTGACTCTTAAAAAGTCTGGATTATTTTGAAGAATGTTGTTGATATATTTGATATTGTCTTTAGTATTATTTTCAGAGAGTGATAATTTCTTGATCTATTCTCTGAATCATTTAGTGCTATATATGATGATCTATTAGTTGTCAGCAGAATCAGAGGATATAGTTTTTGGGGTTGTATTATAAGATGATGAGATTGGATTGATTATGTATTTATTATATAATATAGAAGAAAGAATATGTGTATTATTGGATGAGAAAGGATTTGCTTCAAGATCAGCTAATTGAGATGAGACTGATTAGATGAGGCTGTGTGAGCATTATTTACTTGAAGTATGTTGTTTGTTTGTTTTGTGTTAACTGATTCCATTTCATCGATGTGATTAATTTTTACTTTTTTTGTATGATTAGCTTGTGATTGCATATTGTGGATTGTTTGCTAGGAAGATTGGAGATTGGATAAATTATTTGGTATGCTAATAAGGGTTTGCTTGTCGATATTATTTGAAGATGAGAAAAATATACCTAAGAAATTTTGTACTATAGTGTATATAGGTGAAGAGGAAGAAGAAGAATTAGCAGTTCTTTTATTTTTAGTGTTATTAATAGATATGACAGTGAAGTATTAGGAGGAAATGTTATAAATATATATATTTTTGTGTATTTTTGAGATTTTTTGTTATTTTTGTTTTTTATAAAATTTTTTAAGAAAAAAGAAAATAGAAGAAGAAGAATAATTGTAAAGTTAAAGTAATATTGAGAAGTAATAAAAGGAGAAGATATAAGATGAGTGAAGATTTTTATTAGTGAAATCTGTGTATTATATAATGATTTTATTATGTTAAAAAGAAATTTTTGCACTTGGTAAAGTGTGACTCTGTCCGGTCAAGAGATTGATAAGGAAGAGATGCAAAAAGAAGTTTTATTTATTATTATTATTATTATTATTATTATTATTATTATTATTATTATTATTATTATTATTATAAAGCTACAGTGTAGT
>CAJVPS010001786.1:0-14132 GCA_910591765.1 Ambispora leptoticha | reverse complement strand
CCCTCTCTTTACCTTTTATTATTTCAGTCTCTCCCAACCCTATATCATTAGGGTGAATCAAAGTGAAAACCCACTTATCAATTTGCCATAACATTATAATTTAATAATTAATAATATGATAAATAATAATATAAATAATAATATATAAGAATAAGTAAAAAGAGAAAAGAATTATTATAAAGAAATTTAATTAAAAATATTAATTATCTAAATTAATAATATAAATACATATAGTAATTATCTGTGTGATAATATACTAAATCTAATATATTAAATATATAATAATTATTTATATATTTAGAATGAAATTAATCTTTAAGAAAAAATAATACAAAGCTAATCTGTAATACAAATAATATAAAATAAAGATCTGAACTAAAGAAAAATAATTCAATTAAAATTATTATATAGTTCTCTACTTAAAATATAATATTCTTATTATATTCAAGTACATAATTTTTCAAAGATATTAATCTTTTCCATGATATTTTTCAAGTTGTTAAGAAATTCTCATATTGCATTATAAAGAGAATAACTAAGTTATTTGACAAGATATTAGAATTTGTAATAATAAATTCTTTTATTAAGAATAATTTTTATCTCATATTCTTCTTTATTATTAGATGTGATAATTACTGGTAGTAATTAATATTTGTTATATTCATTATCTGAATTATACTTCTTTAATAAAGAAATATAAAATATCAGATATACTTTTATATTATTTAATAGTTATAGTTTGTAAGTAACAAAAGATATTTTTGTGATAATTTCAAAGAGATCTATAAACTTTGATATAAGTTTCTTAATTATTCTTTATTTATCTATTAAAGTATTAATATTACAGATAAAGAAAAGAACTTTATCTTCAAGATTAAATTCTTTAAATCTTCTATGCTTTATCTTATACTTTAAATAATAGATCTTTAGCTATCTTTATCATGATATACTTATATTTTATGAAATCTTATAAGACTGTAATATTATTTAAGAGAGCAAAATATTAATTGATATGTGAGATACTTATTCATAATCTAACTTAAATAATATATAATCTATTAAAGTATTCTTGCTATTATTATAAGCAAATTCTGCAGCTACTAAATTTTTATACTATTATAATGAATCAGTAAGTGAGTTATTACTTGAATTCATCTTAATGATATTGAGTTGGAAGAAACTGAATTAATTAAAGAATGAAGAGAGAGAAATTAGACTATAATTTTCAATAATAACAAAGGTTCTAAGATCTGTATCATTATCTATGGATATTATCTTAATAAAGAATAATTAAATAAGAAAAGTAAAATATAAATTAAAAAAATTATAAAGACTGTTAAGTGAAATCATTAATGATTAATATAATTCAAGACTTAAAGTTAATTGAATAGTAAAGCCACTATTAATTAAAAAAAACTATTACTAAAGATAAAGAGACAAATAAACTAAAATATGAAAACTAAATAACTAAAAAGAAGTAGTGTGACTTATTTATAGTAGAGATCTTCTACTCTCAAAAATAATATCAAAATCAATATAACATTATATCCAAAATTAACTTTGTATGGTTAAAGGAATAAAACTGAGTTCAAGATAGGATACTAGTATAATCAAATTATACTTTCAAATAATTTAAACAAAGATATGAAAGAGTACTAATATAATTTATACTTTTCAAACAAATCTTGACAAAACTATTTATTTTAACTGGAATAGCAAATTCTTTTATACTTTTTTAAATATAAAAATTATTATAATATTACTAACTAATACTATCTAATATACATGATAGAATTTAAAGTATTATAGTATAAACATATATACCAAAAGTTGTTAAAGTATATCAAAGTATATTAAAAGTTGTTAAAGTATATCAAAGTATATTGAAAGTTATTAAAATATATTAAAGTGCATTGAAAGTTGCTAAAGTATATTGAAGTGTATTAAAGTATATTAGAGTATATTGAAGTATATTAAAGTATATTTGATTATTTTACAAAAATGATCTTTAACTATATTATACTAATATATATATAAATATTATATTACAAATAATATAAAATATAGATTTCAAATATAAGAAATATAATATCTAAATATAGAAGTATGATAATAAATATAGTAATAGGAGATAATTATATAATATAAAAATAGTAATAATTATAAAATATATAGAAATTATAAGAAAATGTGATTTTGTATAATTACGGAAAGATTAAGAAATTAAAGATTTTTATGTTACTATGATAATATATAGTTTTTCTTCAAAAAATTTTTGCTTCTGTAAAAATTAATTAATAATCTTCAATAATTCCTTCTTATTCAAGTGTCATAACTTAGTTGATATAAACTTAAATTAATTATCAAAGACTTCTTTCTCAGAATTATAGATAAAAAAGATCTTGTAAGTGATATTATATAGTTTGTCATGTACACATTTTTCAACTATATTTTTAATATTCTTTTTGATTTCTGTCATTTCTCTAGAATACTTTATTAGTTGAATTGAGAGTATACAGGGGGGTATAAAAAGTATTGGACACTTGATATAATATAAAAAGAACATATATTGTGACACCCTTACTATTTTAAGCCATACTTTTTTTTTTTTAAAATATTTATTTATAATTTATAATTAACTTAAATCATATCACTGTAGAACATAATGGTAGGTCACACAGGCACACAAAAAATACCAAACATTATTATCATAAAAAGATTTACCACATCAAAATATGTCTTGGAAAAGAACTTTCTGAATATCAAAAAGAAGGAATTATCATGGCAAAAAAGTTAGGGCATACGAATAGTGAGATCTCTGTCATTATTAGTTGTTCTCATTCTTCTGTAATACGTGTATAGGAGTCATTTAATCAAAAAAAACCTTCTAAGAAACAAATAGGCTGACCATGAACTCTTGATGAAAATTCACGTGAACTTCTTAAATATTTAGTAATTGCAAATAAAGAAGCCTGCTGCCAAACTCTTTCACAAATACGATCAAACTTTATTAAAGAAACCAACAAAACTATTTCTATACAAACTATTTGAAATGAGTTAGCTCAAGAAGAACTTCGTTCATGCATTTCTCGTCTTAAACTGTTAATTTCTGAAAAAAATAAAGAAAAATGCTTGGAGTGAGCCTATACTTACAAAGATTGGACAGTAGAGGATTTCAAACATATTATTTGATTGGATGAGTCTACGTATACACAGTTTAGAACTACAGGTTTTGAATGTGTGTGGTGTGAATCTTCAGAAGAATTTCATGAGGACTGCATTGCAACCACAGTTAGAAAAAGCTTTGGTCGCATATTTTGGAGGTGTTTCTCTTGGGTTGGTTTGAATTCTATAGTTTCTTTGAATAGTCATGTTACTGGAGTTATATACCGTGAGATCTTGATGAATTATACAATTCCTACAGTTAAACTTCATGCAAGAAAAGTAAAAAAAAAATTTTTTTTTCAGGAAGACAATACGCTGACTTATACCGCAAAAGTCACATATTCTTTTTTTGTCTCCTTAAATATCGAGTTACTCCCCTAGTCAGCACAAAGCCCTAATATTACTCTAATAGAGAATCTTTGGTCACATATTGAAGTTAAAATTTGTTAATGTGATTCGCAGCCCTCAAATATTATGCAATTGGAATAGTGGGTTAAGGAGGAATAGGATACGGTACCCGTAAATTATTATCGTAATTTGATCAAGTTTAAATCACGTCATGTTCAAGTCATTCTTGAGACAAATGGTGGTCAAACAAAATATTGACCTATGCTTTTAATATTGATATATAAACAAAAAAATTTATAAGTTAGTTATGTCATAAAATGCATTACAAAAATGTCTAATACTTTTTATATCCCCCTGTATATCTAAGTTTATAATATTGACATATCATTTAACTATTAATATTCAAAGAATTATTATAAATTAACAATATGGCTTCTTTAAGTTGAGTAGGCTAATCTTTTTCAAAGGTAGATTTAGTTTCTTCAGATATAGGAATTGGTAATTCAGATTGTTCTTTAGAGATTGTTAAGCTATCAGAACTTACTAATTCTAATTCTTCTTTAGTATCTTCTTTCTTGATAATTACTTTGAATTTATTCTCAGATGAATTAATAATAAAGATATTTAACCAATCAAAATCTAGATCATTTATTATATTATTGAGTTCAACAGGTATTTCAAGTAACATGATAGTTATCTGAGAGTCAAAGAGAAAAGTATTATCAATTTTAATATTCTTGATAAATCCAGGTTGAATAAGTAAATCCAAGAGAAAGATATGAGTTTCCTGTTCTTTATTATTATAGGTAAGTAATCCAAAAGATGAAAAAGTGATCATTCTAAAATATTATTGAGCAAGCATTTTCTGATAAATTTCTCTAAGTGACTTGATTATTTGAAAGGTAATTCAAGTAGATAATTGAGATATAATAAGAATAATAAAAGTGAAAAATACAAATATTTGAAAAGAAATAAGATAATAAAAGTAAAAAGATAATAATAAAAAGTAAAAATATAAAGGAATAAAGAAAAAGAAAAAAGGAACAGAGAGAATATTTATATAAATTCTGAACTAAAAGTCTAATATAAAGGATAAGATATTAAAAATTATTAAAAAAGAGTAAAGATAAAAATAGATAAAAATAAAATAAAAGGAAATTTTGAATATAAGGATGATAAAAATTAAAAAGAGATAATCTATGTAAGTTACTTAATAATAATTTATAGTTCAAAGTAATCTTGTTGATCATGATAATATTTAATTTATTTTTCATTAATAGAATATTTGAGAATATTTCCATTCTGGTCACAAAGTTTATAAGAATTATATTCAGCATGATTATAAATATAGTATTATTCTTTACTTCAAGTAAATTAAAATTTATCTCTAATTACTAAGTATTATTTCATGTCAAATATTAATATTTTATCTCTAATTTTAAATATTATCTTTTTTTGAATTTTATCATTATAAATTTAAGAATATTATAGTTGTTATTTCTCTATATTTTGTTTTGCTTCTAAAACTTATTGAGATAACTGATCTACTATATAATATATTTATTGCATTAATTTTTCTTCTTCAGTAGAATCTTCTTTTATATAGATAGGAATTTTTAATTCAATTGATAATCTAGCATTTCATTTATAAATTAGAAAAAATAGTTCATGCTTTGTTATTAAATTTTGGTATGTTCTATAAGCAAAAAGAGCAGTAAGAATAAAAATATCCCATTCTTATTCATGTGCTATTGTTAATTTCTGTAATATTATACATAGTATTCTATTAAAGTATTCTATAATTCCATTAGTCTGTAAGTGATAAGACAAAGAAAATTTATGTTTAATTCCAAATTTTACTAATAATTCTCTAACTATTTTATTAATAAATTCTAATTTATTATCTAATTGAATTTCTTTAGAGTATCCGTATCTACAAATTATTTTTTCAAAGATGAATTTTGCAATTGTAGTAGCTTTCTTGTCAGGAATAGCTTTAGCTTTAGACCATTTGATAAGATAATCAATTGCTATAATGATATATTAATTTCCGGTTGTTGTTATTTTACTAGATCTAATTAAGTTAATAACTATTCTGTCAAAGAATTATCTAATTTTGATAAAGTGTAAAGATTATTTTGTAGTTCTTCTACCAGTTTGCTGATAAATTTCACAAGTTTTTATATAATTCTTGATATTAGTTTCCATACCATTTCACTAATATTTATTTGCAATTCATTAATAGATTTCTTCATATTCAAAATATTCAGATAAAGAGTTTGAATATAAATTAATAAGAATAGCTTTCATTTCATTTTTCTTGATAACTTTAAAAGGTGTAGTTAGTTCTTTTCTTTTATTAATTTTATATAATATACTATCAATTTATAAAAAATATTTTACTTAATTATGTATTCTTCATTATTATTCAAGAGTTAATCCTATAGGATAAGTTTTATTATCCAAATATCATTGTAAATTATAGTATATTGTTAAATCTATGTTGTAATTGTTAAAGAAAAAGCTATCTAGTAATCTTCTGAATACATCCAGAATAAAGTATTAGTATTTTGATTTTTTCTTTCAGATCAATAAGTAATAATAAAGATATATTCCATAAGAGACATGATCTATCAGTTTACTCTAGCAGAATGACTATTGGTTTTTGAATAATCATCTCAAGACATTATGATTAGTAATTATTTCAAATACTATTCCAAGTAAATAGTAATGAAATTATCTAACAGCTTATATTACTGCTAGTGTTTCTTTTTTAGTTATTTCATACTTTTGTTCATTTGACTTTAGGGTGATACTTATATAAGTAACTACTTGTTCTCTTTCTTCTTTATCTTTTTGAGATAGAACAGCTCCAAGTCCTAAATCTGAAATATTAGTATAAAGATAGAATTTCTTGATAAAGTTAGGATAAATTAAAATAGATATGGTTATAAGATATTATTTAATCTTTTGAAAAACTTCTTCTTGTTCTACAGTCTAAATAAATAATTTTTTATTATGAAGTAATTTAAATAGCGAGATAGTAATTTGAGAAAATTCTTTCACAAATTTTCTATAATATCTAGCTAATTCAAGAAAAAATCTAAGTTCTTTGATAGTTCTTGATTAGAGAAAATCTTTTATCTTTTAAATTGTTAATAGATCAGGAGAAATTTCTTCTTTAGTTATTATATATCCTAGAAAAAATAGTTCTCTTCAGCAAAAATTACATTTTTTCAGGTTGAGTTTCAAATTGGCATTTTAAATTCTATAAAATACTTTGTTAAGATGATCTAGATATTCTTTAAAATCTTTGAAAAATATATTTAGATCATCAATGTACATATTAGTAAAATTCTAATTATAGTTTTCTAGTATAATATTTATAGCTCTTTGAAATGTTGCTGGAGTATTATATAATTCAAAAGGCATAACATTAAATTTGAAAAGTTCTTCTCTGGAGATAAAAGCAGTTTTTAATTTATCTTCTTCTTTCATTTCAATTTGCCAATATCCAGAGATTAAGTCTATAGATGAAAATTAATGAATATTTTTAAGAGAGTCTATCATTTCATCAATTCTTGATAATGAATATGTATTTTTATAATTTAATTTTTAGTAGTCAATACAAAATCTCTTTTTATCATTTTTTTTTACAATTATTATAATAAGTGAAGACCAAGAGCTAGTTGATAATTAAATTATATTTACTTCTAATATTTTCTGAATTTCTTCTGAAATAAATTGTTGATTGGAAAGAATAGTTCTATAAGAGTATTATTTAATAGATGATTTATTTCTAGTATGGATCTCATATTGAATTATATTACTTTGGCCAAGTTGATGCAATTCTATTACAAAAATATCAGCATTATCTTCCAATAATTAAGTAAGAAGATGTTCCTGTTTAGCAGTTAATTTTCATTATTCAACTACTTTTTCTTCTTATTCTTGTTCTATGAAATAAGTATAGGCTTCTTAATGATTAATAGATCCAAATCTAGCTATTTCTTGACTAGATTATCCTAGTTCTTCTCTGATAGAAACTAATATAAGTTGTTCTATAAGTGCAAGTTGTAGAAATACTAATTATGTGATTTTCTGTTCTGATTCAATAATATAGTCATCTTCAGAATTATTTTGAAATATAATGTTGATATTTTCAGTATAGCCAGAATTAATAGTTCCACTTTTAATATTGATTTCTTATCTAGTAAGCAAGCAGTATAATATTACTTGATATACAACTTCTTCAGATATTTTTATAGCAATATAGATATCTATTAGTACAACTTGATATGATAAGATTCTGATTACTTCCTGTTCAGTATAATAGATATCATATTCAGCATCAGTAAGATATATTTTCTCTGGTAATTTTTCTTTATTCTGATCATTGTAAACTTTAATTGCATAGTAACCATCATGTTATTTGGATAGAAATTTCTTCAGATACTCATTGAATTATTAAGCAAGTTCATTAAGTACTTGATAAATGGTATCAAATTTTTTCTGAATTTTAGTTAATTTGAGTTGAGAAGGTTGAGTTGAAATAAAAGTGAAACTAATTTCTTTAATAATCTCATTAATTGTTAGTTCTAATATAATGATTATGTATAATCTGAATCTCTAGTTAAAATTGATAAAGAAAAATATACTATTACTCTGGAATTATCATCATCACAGAGAATTAAATATTCTTGATAGAGTTTCATATTAATATAATCTAAATAGACAAATTATTATCTTTGATTAGAATTGAGTTATTGATAGATATACTGAAATATTTCTGTGGCAGAGACTTTTACAGAACTCTCATAAATAATCTTTTGAATGTAATCATCTTTATACATAAAGCAAGATAAAATTGCTTTGCCAATTTCATTATATTCTTCATATACTTCTAATAATATTCCTCATTCTCTGAGCTTGTTGATAGTTCTAGTATTTTTTTTCTATTCTCTATAATTAAACCAGTAGATATATTAATATTTATATATACAGAAGTACTTTTTCTCATAACTTCTGGTAACATATATTTCTCAGGATTTATTTTATTCTCTATATTATGAATAGATAGGAAGATTCAATTATTTTTCTCAGATATAGTTATCATAAGTGGTCACCTTTTCTCTATTCATCTTAAAATATGTTCCAGTATAATATTAGTCAATATATTTTTCACATTTTCTACATCTTTCAATTTGAGAATTAGGATAAATTCATTGTAAAATAAGTTAATATGAATTAAAACTTTATTTTGTTTTCTTAATAACAAAGAGTTCTTGTTCAACTTCTTCAGCTCAATCTTGATTAGATTTCAGTTTAGCATGAAAGGATTTATGAATTTTAATAGTTATTCAATTAGCAAGATTATTATAGTATTGATTATATTTATATTTACTAATGAAAAGATTTCTGTAATATCAATATTTACTATTGGATCCTCTCCAGTCAAAAGACTATTAATTGTTCTAGTTATAGTCTTGTGAAAACTTCTCATTCAATTAGTTATAATCTTTTCAGATATATTTCTTCTATCTGATCTTTATTTCTTCTTGATAGGCTTATACTTTATAACTTCTCTTGATACTTTGGATAATTTGAGGAGGAATATTTCCAAAATCAACATCTTTCAGATTTCTGTTAGGAATTTTAATAGAAGTCCAGACTTTATTTGTGATGATTTCAATACTATCATCATTTGTATTTCTATATTATCTAGATATTACAACATTCTATTCATCATGTTGTCATATGAGAAAGGTTTTCTTTTCCAAGTACTATTTTTCAAATTCACTTTCAGAGTCTTCTTTAGATTCATCTTTTTCAGAACTGATTTTATCAAAAATTAGCTTTTCTCTATCTCTTTGAATAAATTTGATTGATACTTTTCCTTTCTGATCATTATACTCAAAGATTAGCAATCCTTTTTTGATATCAATATTTGCTTTGATTTTGTTCAAAAAGTCCATTCTAATAATAACTGAATATATTTTTGCTTTAGTAATATCTACTTTAGTTAGAATTACTATTCCATCAATATTTAATAATAGATTATCAATAGCTTCAAGAGGTTGTTTAGATACTTCATTTATGTTAGATATAGAGATATTTAAACTATATTGTATTTTCAATCCTAGATCTTTGATAAAGTTATGTGTAGCAACACATCCAGAGATATTGATATCAATAATTAAGTCAATAATATTCTTTCTAACTTTTGCTTCATATCAGGCAGATGTAATTTTAAGCTTTTATTCAAGCAATACTCTTCTTTTTCTTTTGAATTTGAGTATTATGACTCTACATATTTCTTTTGATAGTTGAGTTCTTTGTGAAGATGAGTCTTGAAAGAGTTGAGTAACAGTAATATTTGCTTTTTGTTAGGCTAAATCTTTTAAAATATTATAAGATTCAGCCATGGTAATAAGTATAGATAGTGCAATTTTACTTTTCTTTTTGTGAATAATCTTTTTAGCAAACTCTTCTTCAACTATCTTGGATGATCTAGCATTATTCATATCTTGATCAAGAATAATTTCAGAAATCTCTTCTTATTTATCCTCTTTATTATCATTTGATTCTTAATTTTTATCAACTACTTCTTTACAAGATTGATCTACAAATCTGATTCCATAAGGTATAGTTCTTGAATTTCTGGTCTTCCTTTCAGTGGCCAAGTATTCATGTGTTCTAAGTAGTGAATTTATATTGTCAGATTTGACAGTTAATATCTAAATACTATTAGTAAGAGCTTGAATTTGAGCTAATAATATATTTTAATTATCACTGATATTTTGATTATTACTAGTATTTACCTGATTTGATTACATATTATTTTATTGCAAATTATTTCTATTTAGTCTTGAATGATTATTTTCAAAATTATTTTGATTATTTTAATATGATTACAGTTGGTAACAGTTAAGACAGATGTAATCTGGCTTATTACAATTATAACAGATTAATACTGATTTAGAATTTTGATTATTAGACTAATAATCAGAGTTATTTCTATTATAATTTGACCCTTTATTAATTTCAATACTTTTTATTCTTTGGTTGAGATCTTATAGAGCTACCAAAATAGCATTCAATATTGAATTATTCTGAACTTGGGATTGATAATATTCATAAATTGGCATATCTGTATCAGCTTTCTTTATATTCTTTGCAACTTGAACCATATTTAGGAAAGTTCTATCAACAGAGATCTATATCTATTTCTGAATCTCTGGTTTAAGATCTCTTTTGTAAAGTTAGATCTTGTATTCTTCCAGATATTCATTATTAGGATCTACTTTATAAAATAGATTAATAAATTTATCAATATATTTTTTTACAGTACTGGTCTGTTGTAATTTTTTAATCTTGTCTTGCCATTGATCAATTCTTTCTCTAGTTCTAAAATAGATAGCAAACTGGTAACAGAAGCTATGATCTTAATTATTGTTAGCATTCCATGCTGTCAGTCTGGTAGCATCATTATGACTTTTTTTATTATACCACAAGGCAACAACATCTTCTAGATATTCTCTTACAAGTTGTATCTTTCTAACAGCAGTTATCTTATTTGCTTGAGTGATGATATTGAATTCTTTTAGCTATTTAGTTTGATCTTGATTATTTTCTTTGTATTTTTTAATAGGGATAATAATCTTCTCCATTGGTCTATTATTCTGTTCAGCCATTTTATTAGTTAAAGCTCCAAGAGTGATAATGAGTTCATCCAAATCTTGAGAATTATTTTGTGTCATTATATTTTAATCTGATTCTTCTTTTATATCTGAATTATTTTCAGTTGATGCTGAGTATACATTATTATTTTCTTCTGATTTGCTGTTTAATACTGATTATAAAGATGATACAGATAATTTATCTGAGTGCTTGATTTCAGAATAATATCTATCAATATTACTAATATTAGAAGGTATACTTAATTATATTTGCAATATAAAGTCTTGTTATATAAATCTTTGGAATAAGTATTCAATTAATTCAAGTTGTTTTTCTTAAGTATTAACTTGGTCAAATAAAAGTATGTTTAATAATTATATGATTCTTTGTCTGAGTCAGATGTGATATACTTTGTCAAAGTTGAGTTGGATAATTTTTTTGAATAATAAATAAATGATTTGATTTAATAATACTGTGCTAATATTCTCAAGAATTAGATAGAATATTCAAAATTAAAGAAAAAATTCTTATTGAAGAGGATGATAATAAGAATAAAAGTGTTGAAGTGGTATTCTAAGGATATAATTAGGATTCTGGTATATATTAAGATGGTAATTAATAGGTAATCTAACAAAAGAATAATAATTAGTCATAAAAACTCAAGATACAAATATTTATCAATTATAGATAAAGAAAAAGAATATAAAAAAGGAATAAAGAAATATAAAAATATGAATATAATAAGAGATATGAAAAGAATTTTTCTCTATAGAGAGAATATCAAAGAATATATTATGATAAATTAGTAAGTAAGATATTACTTGAATTCATCTTAATGATATTGAGTTAGAAAAAACTGAATTAATTAAAGAATAAAGAAAGGGAAATTAGACTATAATTTTCAATAATGATAAAGATTCTAAGATCTGTATCAATATCTATAAATATTATCTCAATAAAGGATAATTAAATAAGAAAAGTAAAATATAAATCAAAAAAATTATAAAGATTATTAAGTAAAGTTACTAATGATCAATATAATTCAAGACTTAAAATTAATTGAATAGTGAAGCCACTATCAATTAAAGAAGACTATTATTAAAGATAAAGGGACAAATAAACTAAAATATAAAAACTAAATAACTAAAAAGAAGTAGTGTGACTTATTTATAGTAGAAATCTTTTACTCTCAAAATAATAAAACAAATTAAATAAAAAAAATAACAAGAATATATGGCTTATTTATAGTAAAGGTCATCTACTCTCAAAAACAATATTAAAATTAATATAATGTTATATCCAAAATTAAAAAATTCAAAATCGACTTTGTATAGTTAAAGGAATAAAACTGAATTCAAGATAAGGTACTAGTATAATCAAATTATACTTTTTAATAATTCAAACAAAGATATGAAAGGATATTAATATAATTTATATTTTCCAAATAAATCTTGACAAAACTATTTATTTCAGCTAGAATAGCAGGTTCTTTTATACTTTTTTGAATATAAAAATTATTATAGTATTACTAACTAATACTATCTAATATACATGATATAATTTAAAGTACTATAGTATAAATATATACATCAAAAGTTATCAAAGTACATCAAAGTGCATTAAAAGTCATTAAAGTATATTGAAGTATATTGAAAGTTATTAAAGTATGTCAAAGTATATTAAAAGTTATTAAAGTATATCAAAGCATATTAAAGTATATTAGAGTATATTGAAGTATATTGAAGTATATTTGATCATTCTACAAAAATGATCTTTAACTATACTATACTAATATATATATAAATATTATATTATAAATAATATAAAATATAAAACTCAAATATAAAAAATATAATATTTAAATATAGAAGTATAATAATAAATATAGTAATAGGAGATAATTATATGACATAAAAATAGGAATAATTATAAAATATATAGAAATTATAAGAAAATATAATTTTATATAATTATGAAAAGATTAAGAAATTAAGAATTTTTATACTACTATAGTAACAATACTATTTATTTTATTAATAGATGATATATATTTTTAATATTTCTTTTAATATTTTATTAAGTCTTTCTATTTGACTATTAATTTAGAAATGAAAGACTATAAATATAATAAGTTTAATTCTAAGTTATTTAAAAAGAGATTTTTAAAAGTGACTTATAAATTTAATATTTTTATTTGATATAATAACTATAAGTAAATTATATAATTTGAAAATATTTTTAAAGAATATCTTTATAATTTCATATGCTATTATTATTATGATAATAGATATAAAATAAACTCTTTTAGATAACTTATCTATAAATATAATTATTATATTATATTCAAATTTAATAATTAGAAATTATATTATAAAATTTATAATAATATATTCTCATCTATATTTTGGAATAAAGATAATTGAAATAATTCTGAAACTTGTTAATTATTAGATTTATTATATTAATATAATTTATAATTAGTAATATATTTGTAAATATTTTTATTTATTTTTAACTAATAATATTATTAAAAAACTATTATATGTGTCTTATCAATTCTAATATATCCTATTATTAATATATCATGAAATTCAAATAGTATTTTTACTTTCAAGATTTTATTATCTGGATAATTATAATCTTCTAGTTACATAGTATAATATATTCAGATAATTCATATAGAAAAGTTAGGATATAATATTATATCAGAAAAATTCATATAGAAGATTCAAGATATAAGTGATGTTATTTAAAATAGAATTCACACAGAAAACTAAATTAAAAGCAGACAAGAGATTATATTTAAAACTTATTCTTTATTTAATATATTAGTTATTAAAATTACAGAACAAATACAGTATTTTTAAATAATAAAATAATGTTACATAAAATTAATAATAAGATAAATAAATTAATAATAGAAAATACTTATATGATAG
>CAJVPS010001785.1:0-14133 GCA_910591765.1 Ambispora leptoticha | reverse complement strand
CTGAAATAAATATACTTGAATAGTAATAATTCAATTGTCTTTTGAAAATACTTGAGTTATACTTATCTTATAATTTTCCTTGTAAATTTATCTTAATATCCTACTTTCAATTATCTCTTCTATCATAATAGATTATATTTTGATTGAAAAGGTTTGGTAAGCTTCTCTACGTGCAAAAGCTTTGTTTGGTATTTGTTATCTTTGATTTGTTTGGTATTAGTTGTCTTAGTTTTGTTTGTATTTGTTGCAATTATTTTAGTATTTGTTATTAGTTTTTAAGCATTTGTTATTTAGTTTTGGTACCACCTCTTAGTTTAGTATTCATAATCACAACTTTGTTTTATAATTTTATTTTATTTTGTTTTTATCTTGTATTGATACTAGGAAACCTTTAGAATAATTATAATCTCCTTTACCTTTATAAATAATTCAGTCTTTACTCTCAAAACTTATTATAAACTATATTCATAGTAAAACCTACCTTTTAGAGTATAGTTTGTAATACTATTTAGTAAGATGGTTAATAGTAACTATGATATAGTAATTTCTATTACTAGTTACTAGGAGAGATCCTACTAAGTCAACTCTAATTTTTTCAAAATATATATTTACTTAGATAGATATTATCTTATTATTCTTGCATAGTTATTTTTTTTATTGACATATATCATAAACTTTGATATATATATCTATATCTTTATATATTTGAGACTAATAATAATTTCTCATTATTTGATTATAAGTAGTTTTAATTTCAAAGTATTTAAAGATAATATTTGAATAGCTATTATAAAGAACTGAATCTATTTCTGTTGATTTTATAACTAATAATAGATGATCAATATTCTATCTATTTCTTTTATATAGTTTATTATTTTGTATAAAATATTTTTTTGATTCTGCCAGTAGCCATTTTCATTTTTTCTTTGAGAATTTATCAGATATTATTAGTATATTAAGATAATTATATAGTTCTATACAATTATCTAAATTTATATTTTATCTTTTTCTTTTGAAGATGTGTGTAATATTCTAGAAAATAAATTAATATTCAAATAGATTCTACCAGATTTATGTTTAACTTTGAAATTATACTCTTGTAAAGTTATTATTTAATATATAAGTCTTTTAGAAGAATTTGATTTATTGATTAACCACTTGAGTACTAAATAATTAGTGATTAGTGTGAATAAAATATTGAATAATAAATAAGATCTAAATAGTTTAACTACTCAAATTACTCCAAGATATTCCAGTTCTGTTGTGATATATTTATTTTCTTTCTTACTGACTCTTCTATTGACATAGATAATTACATATTTCTTTTTTTAACTATTATATTATACTAGTATTGCATCTAATTCTAGTTCAAAAATATTAGTAAAAAGAGTAAATAGCTTTGTAAAGTCTAAATATGCGATAATTAATAATAAGATCAAATATTTCTTGAGTAATTCAAAAGTAGTTTGCTACTTTTCTGTCTATTTAAACTCTTTATTCTTCTTGAATAGTTTATGTAAGAGAACTGCTATCTTGATGAAATCTTTGATAAATCTCCTGTAATAGAAGATAAGTTTTACAATTCTTCTTAATAATGTAATATTAGTAAGTACTAGAAATTCTTATACTTTTTCTATTTTGACTAGATCAGAATGAATTTCATCTTTTCCTATAATATAATCTAGAAAAGATAGTTAATTTTTTTCAAAAGTTTATTTATCTGATTAAAGTTTGAGATTTGTCTGTTAGAGTTTTTCTAGAGTCTTTTGTATATGAATCACATATTCTTTCAAGTTTCAAATTATATAGTTACATTATCCAAATATATAATTATGAATTTTCTAATATACTTCTTAAAGATTTTATTCATGAGATTCTAAAAGATAACTGCAATATTTGTAAATCCAAATAGCATTATATTAAAGTGAAATAGTTCTTCATTGATAATAAATACAATTTTTTTTCTATCTCTGGAATATATTTTTACTTGTCAGAATCTACTAGTAAGATCCATAGTGATAAAGTATTTAGTATTTTTGAAAGAGTTCAAAAGTTTATCAATTCGTGAAAGAGAATATTAGTTTTTTTTTGTAACTTTATTTAGCTTTTTGTAGTCTATACACAATCAGAATTTTCTATTCTTTTTTCTTACTATTACTATTAATGCTAATCAAGAACTATCAGAAGAAAAAATTCTTTTATTATCTAATATCTTTTGAATTTTTTCTTTTAGAAAGATATTTTTCATGAGTAACTTTTGATAGTATGACAGGAATATGATAGATCTTTCTTCTTCTAAATATATTTTATGTTGAAGTATATTTATCCTGCCAAACTGAGTTGTATCAAAAAGATCTTTATATGAATTCAGGACTTGATAAAGATATTATTGTTATTCTGGATCCAAGTCAGATTCAATCATAATTAGAGTAATATTCAGAGATAATTAGAATAATATCTCTAACTATCTATATATATCTTATTCTGCCTTATATTAGATGTAATTATTCTTTTTTTTACTATAAATATAGATATTATAATTTTCTAATCTTTCTTATCAAATTCTTTCTTTTTTTTCTTGTTTAATAATTTTATTATTGATTTTTATAAAGTTTTCTTGAACTTCTATCTTTATTACAAGTTACTCACTTTATTCTTCATATACTATATATAGAGACTGATTAATCAATTCTTCTTCTTTATATTCAAACTCATCATCTTTATTTTTAAGAACAGGATTCTCAAGTTCTCTCTTGAGATTGATCAATTTTATGATTAATTTCTGTTAAGTACAAGTGATTGGAATGATTGTAAACTCTTCTTTAACTTCAAAACTTAAAAGTTCTTTATTTCAATTTAAGATAGCTTTGAATTATTTTGCTTATTAATTATCAAGCAGTAAGTCATATTCTGCCTTTTCCATAACTAGAATATCTATTTGCTGATTTAAATCTCTAATTCTTATTTTTAATTCTTCTACTTTACCTAGTAATTATTCAGACTTTTCATTTATACTTATAAGACTGATATTAGATGACTTATTAATCTTTCTTTCTATTTATTTTAAAAATCTAGCTAATATAATATTACTAACTGATTTACTATCAATTATTATATGGATAAATTGATCTTCTATTTTTTCTTCACAGTAGATTGTGTCTATTACTTTTCCATTCTTTTTTTTTAGATTTTTATTTTTCTTTATAGTTTCAGTTAGTAACTGTTGTAAGAATATTATTGAAGATTTTTGAGATTGACTTATATTCTGATCTTCTTCAGATACAGATTCTAGTTTAAATATGGAGTATTACTATTATTAGTGATGATGTTAGGAAATGATAATGTAATGAATTATTCATCTAAGAGTTATTGTAGTTGTTATAGTAAAAGATTATTATTCAGGATTATAATAGTAATATTAGTTTTAAGATTGGCTAGCTATCTAGTATTTATGTTTCTTTCTATATAGCTATTGACATAGTATCCTATTTTATTATATTTAAAATACTTAATATGTGAGATACTATTATTATTATTATTATTATTTGTATTTTTCTTTTTATCTCAGTTATGATAAGTTTTGACTTGATTGAGATAACTATTGAAACTTTGGTTATTCTGAGTTATTAGCTTCTTTACTTACTCTGTGAGATCAGTTATAATTTTACTCATATCACTTACTAAATTTAACATAGTAAAAGAAATGTCAAGATTTTGTGATATAAAGAATATAAAGTTAAGAGAGTTCTGATAGATCTATCTATAACTAGACTCTGTACTAATCACTTCTGTAATTGCTATATCTAGCATATTTAGATTAGATTTATTTATATAAAAGATAATTTCTAGCTTTAAGTAAGGTTCTGAATGATTCAATTCAAACTGAATCCTAAACAATTTGATTTAATTTGATTTCAGTTTAATTCTTAATTTTTAGAAGAATCAAACTATTACAATTCAATTCAATTCTGATTATTAACAATTATGGAATCAAATCAAATCAAATTGATAATTTATTATATAATCTGATGTAATTTTTCTGTCAAGTCATTTTTTTCCTGAATAGATAGGTTTTTTTTATTAATAAATAATCAATCAGATTTAGAAAAGGATAGTAGTATTCTATATAATGCTTTTAGTATAACAGTATCTGATGAAAGTAAGAAGACAAGGAGTATTATTTGAATACATTTTAGTTGAAATCACGTAAAAAACAAGATAAAGTACAACTATTATGAGTGAGTGAATTAGTGACAAGTTTAGTAATGTATTTAGTATTGAAAAGAGAAGAAGAGAAACTTAAGAAAATATAACACATTTAGTATCAAAAAGAGAAGAAGAGAACTTAAGAAATTTTTATTTATATGTGATATATTTAGTAAGAGAAGACTTAATAAAATTTTATTTTAACAGAAGTTATTATGTATATATTGGCAGTAGTACTTTAAATCTTCACAAGCATCTAAAAAACTAATATTTGATCAAAATCTCTAAATCAGAAGATCCCAAAATAATTAATAAATAGTTAAAAAAAGGAGCACTACTTTTGGTAATTGATATTTATTATTTTTATTCAATTTAATATTTACTAATTCTTAATTTAAAATAGTCATTTTTATTTAAAGCATTTTGAGTCTTTCTTCTTCACTAGATCATATGTTCTGACCAATCTTTTTCTGAAGTTGAGAGTTCAAATTTATGTCAGATCTTTCATTTTCTCAAAACAGATATTATTACATCTTCTACAGATACTATCAAAAATAAAATCATAAGAATCTTCAATGAAGAGAGAATATGTTTAAGAGAAATATTACAGTATATCAGAAGGCTTATTATATTTTTTTATATAAAAATATAGGTACTAATCATTTTTTTAAAAAATATTTTATTTAAGAATATTTTGGGATGCATTTTCTTTATTCTTGATACCTGTACCTCCTGCAATATAATATCTTTTCTTGGAATAATATGCCATTGAATTAGTAATAACTAGGCATTACATAAAATACTAGTTGATTTTGTGAGATTGTCTGAATTACATTCTGGTAATAATCTTTATGAGATCTTTGAAAGAAGTTGTAGAAAATTAATAATTTTTACTAAGATTTATTTAGATTAGAGTTCAGATTCATTTTATATTAATTAAACTCAATAATATTTTATTTATTAGATTCTAGCATTAATAATAGATAATGCATCTAATAATAATATATTATATCAAGCTCTGAAAAATAAGTATGTAAACAAGAATATTAAGTTCAAAAAAAAGAATCAATATATCAGATATCTTACCTATATAATGAATCTTGCTATACAAAGTTTCTTGAATTCACTTAGAGCTAGAGTTTTAGAAGATGAAAATATTATGATAAAGAAGGAAAATATAGTTAATACATTAATTATTATCTGAAAAATATGTTTATTTACATTTTTTTTATTATGATTCTTTTCTTACTTACTTTGATTACTTTTTTTAGCTACAGAAACTGGTTATCAAAATTAAAACATCTTCTCAATATCAAGAAAAATTTTCCAAATAATATAATATTCAAGATGTTTCTGAAAAAGAGTTAATTATTGATATTACAATCAGATGAAATTTAATATTTAACATGATAGAATATGTATTTGAATATTATAAGATATAGAGTGTATACTTGAATATTTGGTGGTATGTATTAACTTACAGTTTTTATTCTTAGCCTCTCAAAACTATAGCCATAGCTGACAGAGATTTATGAGATTGGATTTTGAGTGAGAAGAATTAGAACAAAATATTCAAGATTATGATATTGTTATAGGTAAGCGTAACTTAATTTTCATATTTTGTAAAAAAATTTTATACTTATATATTTCTTAGATTTTTAAATGTATAACTAATCATATTAGTACAAGTTATTATCTGACTCTTGCAACAGTAATTTCCATCTATAACTGGCTCATGAACAATATTAAAGACTTTTGAGATGTTGAGAAAAGATCAAATGATATTAAAAAAGTGATACAAAAAGTATTTGATAAGCTTTCAGAGTATTATTTGAAAACTGATAGCTTAGTTTATATAATTATAATAAGTAAGTGTATTTTAGACTTTACTATATCAAATCACATAACTGATATGATTACTAATTTATTATTTACTACATAAAGTTCTTGATTCACATATTAAGCTAAAATATTATAAAGATAATAATTGAGAAGAGTCATTTATTAATATAGTATGTAAAATAATAACTAATATATATATTTCAGATTACTCATCTTGACTTGAAGATTATTTATCAGAGATTCAAGAAGATGATCTCATAATTTATATCTACAAGTGCTAGCGAATTAATAAGAGAAGTAAGTTACAACAATATCTGGAGAGATCTGTTATATCAGAAAAAATGAATATATTATAATAGTAGAAGATAATATTAAATTTATTGCTTTTGCTTACTGCATGCTTTAATAGTGATTTCATTATTCCAGATCAGATTGGTATTTTGTCACTTTGAATGAACTAATGAATTAGTATTTTTGTAGCTTCATAAGGCTAAATATCCTCATCTGGTAACTATAGTGAAGAATTATTTGACAATTCCAGCTACTAATGTACTGATTAAGCATATATTTTCTGGTGATATAGATCTAGTAACTTCTACTTGAAGCAAATTAAATGCAGAAACTATCAGGATGTATATGTATCTGAAAGAATAGTGAGATAATATGTAAAATAATATATAATTATCTAGAACTAAATAAAATTCTTGTATTTTGGACAAAATATTTATTATAAAAATGATAAACTTTTAAAAGCACAGATATTAGAAAAATCTGAAAGAGCAGCAGAAGATTGATGACAAACTGTAAATGAGTTAATAAAGAAAATGTGAGAGGATTAAAAAAAGAAGAGATATCGAATAAATGATATTATTTATTGAAAATTTAAGAACAAATTTAGAGTCTCTCTTAATTTGAATAATATTTTTTTAATAATTAATTTTTATTTTATACTTCTATAATTTTTATTTCTAAATTTATAATTTCTTTTGATGAAGACTACTTATATAGCTACAACGAATCACTTTATATGAGCAATCTATCTTATCTTTTCATTTCATATAATCATGTAATTACTATTATCCAACTTTCATTTCAATTTACTGATCTAAATCTTTGTTTATTTTATTTATTTTTTGTAAAAATAAATAATATTATTATAAATCACCTATCATACAATCATAATATCAAATTTAGTATGCCATATATATAGTTAGAATTAAAGATAATGCAGCAAGTATATGATACTTATTTATCACCTGTTGTAATATATTGTAACTCCAAAATTTTATAAGTTGTAACTAGTTACAACTAGATGATGCTTTATTTATTATCATGTTGCAATAGTTAAGAAGTCATCTTTAGTTAGAATACTTTTTTTAAAAAAAAATTATCTTTGATTTTATAATCCAAAATATTTTAAGAAGTGAGTGTAGAATGATGAATAGCATAGTGAATGATTAATAAATAATAAAAAATGAAAGAGGAAGGAAAAGAATTTATTATAGTGAATAAAATAATAAGTAGGAAAGTTTATTTTTTTTATTTAGCAAAAGAACAAAATTACACTTACATACACATACACAAAGAATGATCTTGTTAATTTACTATAAAAATATTATTTTTTATATCATACTGATAAGTCTTTTCTTGTATGTTCCAAATCTATAAATGGAAAATATAAATATCAGTTCTTGACTATACATAGGGTAAAGTCTATTACTTTGCAATAGATATAAAATAAACTTTATCTCACCTATATATACCTATATTTGTTCTTTTATGATTTTTTAGTTTTGCCTCATTATCTCCAGAATCTAGTATTGAAGGAAGATATTTTGATAATGGCAAGTTTCTATCATTACTATCACTCCAGTCCAGTTTATAATCAGCAAAAAGAGAGCTAAATTTGTGCTTCTGTTTGATCACCATATTATATATATAAAAAATAATATTATGTTGAACTCTAGCAATGACCAGCAGATTTCTATGAATAAGAAGATTTGATTGAAAAGCCATTACTTGACCTTGTTTAACATGAATAATTAATTTTAATTCCAGAAATATCAGCTTCTCACCTTCAAAATTCTCAAGTAGATATACTATACAAAGTATATTTTAATGATCTTTCAAATTATAGTAAAATTGACAGATAATATTATAATTGATACTGATGATAAAGAAAGTTCTAAATAATTTTGGAATATTTGATTCAAGATCAAGATTTTTTATCTTAAGATATAAAGCTGAGTAAGTGATTTCTAGATACTTATTAACTATATTAGAAAGTAATTGAATATCTTCTATTAAATCCTGGACACATTTTTGATATTCTTTATGATGAGAGAATATAGTATTTGTTGTAATATATGGAAGATTATTACTATCTGCAAATACATCAAAATATTTAATCAAGTTCTTTGCAAATTATTTTGACTAGTGTGAAGAATGAATGATTATATATTGATAATATTGATCCACTACTATTTGAGCATTACTTGTAATCATTTAATTATCAAGATCAAAAAAATTCATGATAATTTCTCCAAAGAAATTCCTAAAGTACTGCAAATTAGAAATATGATAATATTCTTCAAGTTTGTTTCTACTTATAATATCTTTTATTATTTCATCTGTGATATAGAGTTTGTCTTTTGAATTTCAGAGAAATATTTCATTGATTTTATAGCTTTCAAGTGATTTATTTTGAACTTTATATTAATATATATTTAGTATTCAAGTTCAAAGAAGATAGCAATATTGACAAAGTTATAGAATATAATTTGGATCAATTTTGAAATATGCCTAAAGTGCAAACTCTTTCCATGATAATTTTAATTATTCTAGCTCTAATAATATCAAAGAATCTCTGTGATTGAAAACTTCTGACTCTAATAAAGTCATAAATTTTATAAGAAATTTAAAGGAAATTGGAATTAACAGAGTATAATATAGTACTAGGGATTTCTTATTATCATTATCATTATCATTATATATATTTTTCTTAATAATGTCTGAAATAATATTGAGATGATAAATAGAAAGTGTACAAAAATCAAAGTATATACATATCTATTTTTATAATATTTAGTGAAAGTAATCTTTGATTAAGTAACTCCCAAATAACTAGTCTTTGCCATCTTTTTTTGAGAAATTTATTCTGAAAGATAAGCCAAGGATCTATATAAATTGCTGATTGCTTGTTATTACTCATTCTAAGATCACTAGTAAGGAAATTCTCCAAAATTCATCAAGATAAAATATATTATTATGTATCTTCTTTGATTAATTTATGACTCTTAGATTAAGTTTTATGTTAAGTAGAAATAAAATATTTATATATTGGTAAAACAAAAAAAGTTATGAGATGAATTCTGCTAAATTATTTCATATCTCATAGTTCAGTGAATTAAACTGTAGAAATATTACATCATATTTCTCTCCTTACTAATGGCAATATGAATAATTTAATGATCCATATCCTTATAAAATAAGAAAAATATATCTTAAAGAGATGCCCTAAAGAGTCTGAAAAAAATACTAACACTTGAATCTGCAAAAATAAATATATCCTCAATGGATCAAAAGTAATATTAATCTCAATAGAAAGATTGGAAATAGATGGTATCTTTTCTTCTGATATTTGAAAGAGTTTATTTTATTCATGCTCATATCCACATTCTCACTTGAGTCTTTTATTTCTATATTTACAGATCTCTCATGATAACTTCTTCATAACCAGTATTTTCTCTAACAAAGCTTCTTCTTTTTGCTTATTAATCAGATTAGTTGTGTCTATTATAGAAGTTAGTAATGGGATAAAGATTTACAGTATATTAACTAATAACCAAAGAAATTAAAAGTAATACTATTTGATAAGCTATTAGAAATAAAATTCCTAGAGCTGATATTCTACTCAAGAAGAATAGTATATACTTTTACAGAAAAAGAAATGTGAGAAGTAGGAATAATGATAATAAAATAAATGATAATTATTGTTATATACATGTATGTAGTAATTTAAATTCTATGTATAACAAACTTATGTATATGAAAATTCTTACATATAAAAATCATTATCATTACGTATTAATTTATATTTTATAAAAATAATACAAGAGGAAAGAAAATTAAACTTTAAATAGTTTTTTACTTTCAGTAATATTAGATAATAGGAAAATAATCCTGTGATAAGAGTATAAAATTCAAAAGATAACTATAAAATCTAAACATCACAAGATTAATTATATTAAAAAAATATATTTTACGTCAAAAAAAACTATATTCAGTAAAATCAAGACTCTATATTTACAAAAAAAATTGTTTTGTATATATAAATTATATTATAGATTAAAGATATTATAGTAATATATTGATATATAGTTTATAAATACATATCTAGAGACTGACAGTCAAATAAATATATGAAAATCAAAGGTCATTTCCAATAGATTTCTTTTGAAAAATTTACTAATATTAAATATCTTGCAAAAAAAATCTATAAAGTATTACTATATTCTTACAAATAGAAAAAATCAATTTAAATAATTTAATAAAGATAAATATAAAGTTGCAAAACAAATTATAAATGAGGTAAAAATTATATAATTTTTAATTTTTTAATGTGTAAACAAGACTTTTAATATAATTAAACCATTCAACAAACTCTAAAATACTGTGATAGTTATTTTGAAATAAGTACTAATTCAATTCATAACAAAATAGATATTTATAAATATATCAATAAATTAATTTGGAATAATATTTACAATATATTATTTATATTTTAGAAGAAATTCATAAAAAGGAACTTGTGGATCATAACTTTCACACTGGAAATATATTATTACATATTAATACTCTTATTACCTATTAACTTAATAGATATTAATAGATATAAAAAATTAAGAATAATTTCTCCAGAAGCACTAAATGAAAAGTCATATACTAAAGTTATAAATATCTTTAATATCACATGAATGTATGACTCAAGTTTTGTTTTTTTTACAATTTCACTATAGATTATGATATTATAGGGAATTATTAAGATAATACTGATAATATACAGGAAATAAATTGTGAAATCTCTATTAATATTAATTTTTAGAGTGAGAAGTAGTAATAATAAAACAAAAAAATCTTGTTCATATCATATTTCTGTTATCATTACATTCTCTCATTGAAATATTATAGTTTGAATCTCAACCAAAATATATTTTTATTTTTTTGTAAGTCTATAAGCTGAATAGTTATTGTGCGTTAAAAATAAATTGTAAATATTAATTAAATACTACATATTCCTATAATATATTATCAGAAATTCTAAAAATGAATCTGTTACTTTAAAATCTAATATCTCAAAATCTAATAATTCAATTTAAATAAAAATATACCTATTAAATTTATCATAACTTTACAAATCTTATGATAAATATCTTTATTTAAATAGAATTACTGGATTTTGAGATATTAGATTCCAAAATAATAATTTCATTTTTGTTATTTCTGGTAATGCAACTATCAAAAGTCTCATGCCAAACTATCTTTTCTCAAATTACCATATATAACTTTTTTTTATCTTGATTAAAGATGATATGGTCTGAAGAAAATGATTCCTTTGACTTTTAAATTTTTTTTTGATATTTTGAATCATAATTCCTACTATTTCAGACTTGAATTCAGATATATTATTTATTTAGTATTCACTTGTCTAGATGATTATCATGAATGAAAGTATATTAAATGATCAGAATGCAGTTCATTAACAACATGACCAAATTTAGAGTTTTTATTCCTAATAAAGACTATAAAATAATATTGAGATTTGTAAATATATTATTGTAAGTAATTATTGATTAGTATTAAGGATTAATAAAATACATAATATGTAATTACACTTATGTATTTCTTAGTAAAATAGTAAAAAAACAAATTTTCACTCTTATTACAATACTTTAATATTATAAATTAATCTATTTCTTAGTATTAATAGGAATTAAATTTCAAGTTTTTAACTTTTTATTCATCTAATTACTACTATTATAGCTATAATATTTTAAAAACCATCTTTTTTACAAAGTACTTACTTTTTCTACACATATTATTAATCAATATCTAATTCAGATTTTTAGCATTATTTAACTTATTCATCTCTATAATTAAAAAGTAAAATGAGATTTTATTATTTAATACATAATGATTGTTCATATTTTTTATTTGCTATAGGTGAATAGCTTTCTTTATCTCTACTAGATATTCGCCTAAGAAAAAGTGACTTTTATAAAGCCTTCTTACATGTAATATGACATATTTCTGAAATGAACTTTGATAAATAAACAAAATAAATATTAAGTATAAAATATTGGCTAAAAACTATACCATTTAATATTATTACTTATTTGATACTTAATACATCACTCCATAATAATTATATAGTTTACCTCATATTAAAATAATAAACCCAATTTTAAAAATATTAGTACTAACTATTATATATTGCCACTGATCTATTAACTAAGTTATTAAAAATGATGATTCACTTTACTATAATGCTATATATTCAGATCAAACCCAGTTCTTTTTGGAACTGAATTGAATCATAAGACTATGAATTAATTTCTTGTAAAATCAAACCAAAAAATTTGATTCAGTTCTGATTCTGTTAAAAACCAAACTGAATTAAATCATTCAGAATCTTAGCTTTAAGTCTTTTATAAATTATTTAATATAATAAATAGCAAGATATGCATTTATTGAGTTAATCTTTTAGAACAGCATGTGAATATTCTTAATATATAAAGTTATATCTTCATTTATTCCTTGTATTCTTAATCTTAACTATTATTATTATATCAAGACTTGAGTATTTATCTTAAACTATATAATAAAAATTTAGTAAAATGAATTATTATTATTATTATCATTCTAGCTGATAGATCAATTAGCATTTGCAAGTTTTCTTTATTAATATCAAATTAATATGATTTCTCTCAAATAGATAGATATTATTTCTGCTTTTCTTAAATTTGTTATGTTATTTGCATTTGCTATATGAATAAATTTCTCAATTCAATTCATAAGATCTTCATATATTCTATCATTATAAAAAGAAAGCAATACTATTATCAGCTCAACTTGTTTGTTTTGTTAATTCTATATTACTTAAACAAGTGATATGAGTGCCTAAGTATAACTTGATTTGTCATTTCTTTTTCTTGATTTTTTTGAGATTATAATAAAGATGAGTCTAGAAGAATAGAGGGTTGAACTTCTTCTCCTGAGAATTCTTCTTTTGTTGTATTCTTGATTTGAACTGAAATTCTTCTTTTGTGTAAAAAATTAGTAAAAAATATATTGGGAGTTGTAATTGAGATGAATGATAAGAGAACTAATATAAAAGTTCTAACTAAAGTATTAATTAGAATATTTAATTTTAACTATTAGATATAATATAATCTTTATTAATTAAATACTATAACTTCCTTATATAAATTATGGATAATACTAGTGATCTCAGTTAGGCTATAAGTTAAGTATTTTTGAATTTACAGTTGTAGTTGATATTTACTTGTTGATATTTTTTCTTTTAATATATCAGTAATAAATAAATTATAAATCAGTTAGCATAAGTTCTTTTCTTGTTATCTGAATAATTAAAATAAATTAAGAAAATTAATTAATTCTCTGAGTTATCTTTCTATTTCAAAGTCTATTAATTTTATTGGATCCAGTTTGAATTATTTTGTTAGTTAATAATTTTATTTTTAGTTTTGTCTTTACAGAGAGGATATCAAAAAGACTATTACCATTTTAAGATTATACATATATAATTATTTTAAAATGGTAATAATAACTGTATTCATGATAATTATTTACTTTTTATAGCTTCAAGAGATTATATGACTAATTATCTTCTCAATAAGATAATATATACATATTTTATTTCTAATTAAAATTAATTATCTTCTTAATAAGATAATTTACATAAATTTATTTCTGATAAAAATGCTCTTTCAATAGAACAAGAAGAAAATAAGACAAGATATATAATAAAATATATGTATTTATTAAAGAAAAATACTAATTAAC
>CAJVPS010001784.1:0-14134 GCA_910591765.1 Ambispora leptoticha | reverse complement strand
TAAAGTTTATAATTTATTAAAAAATAATTTTTATTTTATATTAAAAATAAAGTTTATAAGTTATAGTTTTATATATTTTTTTTCAGATTTTTCTAAAGAATTATCTCTAATTATTTCAAAAAAAATTATATTAAATTATAATTTATAAATTTTATTTTAGTATGATGTTAATTATCTTAACTAGCCAATAAAATTAAGTAATTTTAAAATCTATTAGCACTTTATAGAGAAAAAATCTAGAAAAACTAAATTGGTAATATTGTTCTTTAAGATAAGTACTATTAAATTACCAATCAGAATTTCAAAAAAAGTTTTATAAAAAAAGTTATAAGCATTTAAAATTAGATACTTTTTCTATGTTTTGATTAAAATTAAAATATATTATGTGATTTTTTGTTACATATAAATAATTTTATTGATCAATTTTTTGATTGGTTACTATATATAATTATAATAATTATATAATTAATCATAATCTATATTATTAACTTGGACTTTGTGACATGTGACTTTCAAGAACATACTGTAAAAAAATCTTTAATAATATTAGTTCAAGAGAGTAATATCCTACTTAATTATTATTTAAAGTCTCTAAAAATCTATTTAATTTTATTTTAATAGTATTTCACTATATAAGAAGAAAGTTTTAGTATCTAAACAAGAAATTACTGATAATATCCAGTATAAAGTGACAAAAGCAAGTTCATAATTTGTCAAGAAAAAAGACTATTATTATTATCAAGAGGTATAGCAAATTACAGAATTATTACTAGTAATGATTATTGAATTTCTAATAAAGATATCAGAAAAAATTATCAAAATAGAAGAATGGATCAAAGAAGAATTAGTTAAGTTTGAAAAAGTTAGAAAAAGATTTATCAATAAAGTTCTTAGATGATATAAAATAGTTGCAAGCTATTTAAGATCAGTATATGCCAAAACTTCAAGAATAATAACATGAAGATGAAAAAAAGAGGAGAAAGAATTAAAGAACTATGTAAAGAAAATAAAAATGCTTAATTTATTTTTTCAATCAGTTTTTCAAGATACTAGTGTATTGATATTAATATTGATATGGATATTCTCATCATCACAAATCTCTTTAGCAACTATATTTTTTTCATTACAGAATCTACATACCTATTTGAAGGAACTAAATCAAAAATGTTCAATAGGAAAATCTATAAAGGCCAATCATGATAACTCTACATATGATTACTTACATCTTCTAAGTATACATCAATTTCTACAGTTATTGTTAAATAGTAAAGATAAAATTGAAACTAGCAATCAAATTATATAAACTATATAAAATAAAGAAAATTATATAGCTAAATATATTTAAAGATAAGAAAATCACTTTGTAAAGATTGGTAAACTTCTTGTATATTATTAAGAGAAATATATGAAATTCAAGAGCTTGGTGGATGATGAAGATTTTGCTGAAAATTGCAAAGCATAGCTATGACAACAAAAATCTAAGATACATTCCTTCAGTAACTTGAAGATATATATCAAAGAAATCTTATTTCCAGAATGAACTGGCCATATTAAAAGGAATACTATTTCTGAAATAACATGTAGAAGGTATATGCATTTGTGAGGATTTAAGTATAATGAGAGAAGAAAAGACATTTATTTTGATGAACATGAGTGGTCAGATATGGTGATATATAGAAAGAAATAATTAAAAAGAATGTTTGTATATAAGAAAGTTATGAAAGATTTTAATAGTAATATATTCAATATTATATTGGAATCTCAGCTTGAATCAGAAGAAAAAGAAATTATTCAAGTAATATATGATGAATACTATTTTTATGTAAATGATAGATAGTAGAGAATCTGAATTTAAGAGGGAGAGAATGTTCTTTATCTGAAATACATGAGATGCTCCATTATGATTTCAGTTTTTCTTTATTCATATCATGGATTATTATAACTATCTGATCAATAATTACATAAAAATCTACACATTGAAGATAAGAAAATTTTTGTTTTTTATTCTGTTCAAATAAATGGATATTGAAAATCAGAGCACATATTAGATCAACTTGTATATAAAATAATTTTGATATTTAAGATATTGCATCCTGAATATATCAAAGTTTTTTGCTTTGATCAATTAATAAATCATAATATTATGGCTAAGAATATATTAATTGTAAGAAGAATAAATTTGAGTCTGGGAGGAGCGCAATCTAAAATACATAATAGTTAGTATATTGATGAATTTGAAGAGAAATACATATAATTAATAATTTTTTCTAATGATTATCCTGTGAAACAGTTGAGAAGAAAACTGAAAAGTATCAAATAAGTACTCATGAAGTAGAATTTTTGATTTATAAAGAAGATTTATTTAATATGTAAGAAATACTCAGAGAAATATACTGATGGATTAGACTATTATGTATAAAGAATCATGTTATCACAACCTAATTTTCTTGAATAATGATTATTATTGAAAAAGTAGTTATTAGAATAGAATATATTTTTGAGTGATACTTAAAGTTCTATTATAAGTGCAACTTCATAGAGTGATATTAGGATTTTATGAAGTGAAAAACTCAAAAATTATGTAGTTATAGCTTCATAAACTTAGTAAATTGGCTTTTACAAGTTCTTAATAATATATCTATAACTATTATTTGCAAGTTTATTTGCAAGTTATGAAGATACATGGATGTGTATGACAAGAAATTAGAAGATTAGACTGCTGAATAGACTGTTAACAAGTATAAATCACATTATCAAATTTCAGAGAATATTAAGTAATTAATTAAAATAGATAAAATAAGAGATAATAAAGTGAACAAAACAAACTATTAAATAGATAATTAATAACTCTTGCATTAATGATAGAATAAATAATAATAATGCAAATAAATATAGTATCTTATTATAATAATGCTTGATCATAATAATATTGATTATTATCACGTGACTAAATAATGGATGCAATATTATTGGTTGTATTATACATTATGCTATTTTACATTACATTTGGAAAATTAAACAAAATCATGTGATTGGCAAGTTAAGATGATCGGCACCATATAAAACAAAATTACTTAATAAAATTATAAACTTTAATATAAAGAGAAAATTTCAATTTTATTATATTTTATTAAATAAAATTGATTTTATTAAAAAATAATTATTTTTTATAATTTCATTTTTAATAAAAAAAATACAATAATTTTATAGTTAAAATAATTCTCAGAAAACTATAATTATAAATATAATTGTTTTTTAATAAAATTCTAAATTTTAATATTAAAGAAAATTTCAATTTTTACGTTAGTTTATTAATAAATCAATCTTTGATTTCATAATTCTATTAGCATTGTATTCTAGTTTGAATAATTTTGATTTGCAATAGATTTTTATAAATTGAATAAAATTTTAAAATTTATATCTTTCAAAAAATACTAGATTTGAATGCTTCTCGAGTTTGATCATTTTCAGACAAGTACCTTGAACTTTGAATCTTTATTGCGAAGCTAATTGGAAATTTTATCAAAATTCATAATTATTCTGAAAATTTAATTATTAATTAAATTAATCCATTTAGTGCTTATTTTTGTGAAGGAGATTAAAATAAAACAAATTGAAATATATATTACGAAGTACTCTCCAATTTCTTATAAACATATTCTTCCGAAGATAACAAATTCAACAACCAAGTAAATTTTACGCTGTCTCGACGTCCTAGATACTTTTGAAGCCCAAGATACTTTATAACACTAAGATCTATTTTTACTCCTTGCGTATGCAATTCTGTCAATACATCTTTAACTTTCTCGTCATCATGCGCAAGATAACCCACGTAGAAGGCAACCTGAAAAATTTCTTTACACAGTTTCTTTTCTAATTTTAATTGATGATAAACTTTCCAACAGAAATCGATATCAGAAACTTTGGCGAGCTTTTTCATTAGGTCACATGCTGCTCGAATATCAACAGGTTTGTTTGCAGCGACGTTCGCTTTGAATACTTTACGTGCTCTATCTAAATCACCGTGACGAATATGTGCCATCATTAAATTTCCGTATGTTTTCGAGTCTGGCTCGCATCTTGCAGCTATCATTAATTGATAAGTGTTAATAACTTCAGACAAGTCAGGCATCACGTTTCCATATCCTTGTATAAGAATGTTGTATGTGGCCACTTGTGGACGAATTCCGCGTTTCTGCATATCTTGAAATAAACGTTTAGCAGATTCGCAATTTCGACTTTTAAATAATCCATAAAGGGTGATATTGTACATATAAACATCAGGTCTATAGCTGCGCCTAATCAGATCCTCCAAGACCTCCAACGCGTATTCTGCTCTTCTATTGTATACACATACTTCAAGTAACGGCTGATAGAAATCTTTGTTAAATATGGGATTTGTTAGAGATGCAAATTCATAAAATTTCATTGCGCCATCCGGATCATTACGATAATTATATTCTTGCATTATGCATGCGTAGGCATCTAACTCTGCTTTTATACCCACAGAACCTAAGTCATAATAAATTTGTAATGCGGAAAATAAATCTCTGGCCTTACAATGCTTCTTTATCAATACGGATGCCCCATTGTCCAATGCAAAAGAATTGTCTCTTTTGCGTAATTCGAAATAGATCGCGTGCGATTGTGTGAGGAAATTATGGTTGACAAGTATTGAAAAAATATCGATAAACAGCGAATCGGAAACCTTTTCCCAATGAACTCGCGGGATGTCCTCAAGTAGACTTTTTGTTAGATAATTGAGATCAGCAAAATCAATATCATTGATATTTAGAAACTTTGAAGGGTATAATATCCTTCGAATTAATAGGAGATGAGTGTCAAGTGTAGCTATAATATGGTGCGTCGGTTTCATTTCTTTAAATATCTTTAAAGCTTTTTGCAATCTACTTGATTGTGAAATATTTGTCGAATCTTCTTTATCCCAATTATCGTCACCAACATAAGCATTGATCAAAGATTGAAAAGTCATCTCATTCGGTTCCAATCTTTTCACTTTAATCATATCATCAAAATATTTTTGTGCCAATTCAAAAGAAGATTGTTTGGCAAAAATCTCAAGTAATATATGATAAACGTCTATTGTTGCCTGAAATCCTTTTTGTCCATTCCCTCTAAAAAACCTTTCGAAAGCCCAATCAAAATTTTCTGATTGATTAGAATTTAAAGATTGCCGCATAAAATCAAATATGACCGATTGAACAGGCAACAGACCAACATCAATCATTTTTCCCAAGAAATATTTTGCCAAACTTAATTCCTGTGTGAGATTCGTATGAGTATAAACAAGTAGATTATATATTCGTGCATCTGGACTTTGTTTCAATTCATGCATTACTCGAAACCAATGCCTCGCTTGAAATGTGTCTTGTGCCCGACAAGAATCTTCAATCAGACGTGAAAATGCCGCAATATTTGGTATATAATTATGAAATACCATTTCATCAAGAATTTCTTGACGTAATGAATACGGTCCTTTCAGTAACAGGAAGTTGTACGATTTTTCATCAAATGGTTTTCGAAATTTCCGTAGTTCTCGCCAAATTTTCGTGCATTTATTATCCAATTGCGCTTGTTTGACTTGAGGAAGTTTTCTTATTAATAAAAATAATAAATAAACATCTTTATTGTTTAAATATTTGTAAAGATAATTTTCAGTATCGGGAAGAATTTCTAGAAGATCCCATAATTCAGAGGGAACTGGATGAGAGAGTAAACGTAATTTAATTTTCCATGATAGAAAATTTCCACATATCGGCACAATCCCCACTTTTAATTCGTTATATGTTGTTGAAAATTCTCTACATGGATAAATTTTATTGAAGTGTTGCTGCTCATGGAATATCGGCAGCGGTGTAAGAGCATACATATAATTATGCTCAAACAAAATTCCAAAGAATGTTGCTCCAAGGTGATTTTTCCGACGTAATTCGGATGCAATTTTTTTTATCAAAAAAAGGTTTGACCAATTTTGCTTGAGAACAAAATTTCTCGAGATTAATTGTTGCACATAATATCTCATTGGGAAAGATCCATAGATTTATTTCCTGTCAAAATTTTTTAAAGATAATTTTCTCGAATCATGATTGACGAAAAATGTTGACGTCACGCGTGTTTTGCTACTTAATGATTTTCTATTTTTCTGTGTCTCTCAAAGCAAATATGGCCTGTAATTCCAACCGCTCTTACAGGGAAAATAAAGAGAACGAGACCTCTAATCCAAGTCGCTTATACAAAAAAAATAAAAAAGATAATTTTTACGAAAAAGGCGTAAGCGCATTCAAGGAAGGTGATTTTGAAAATGCAGAAATATATTTTACAAAGGTGAAGAAGAGTCAGTTTTTTGCGCCAGACTCAAAACAATAAAAAATTTAATATTTTGAAATTGTCATTATATTAAAGGCAATTGCAGAAGACCCGGATGTTTTTCTTATTTACGAGTTTCGTTGTTCTGTACGCGAAAAGTTAAAAAAATCGGAATTGGCATATCAAGACGCATTGAAGATGATTGAATTGGAAGGAACATCCGCAAAAGTGATTGTTGTTTGCAACAGCCTTATTTTTACATATATCATTTGACGGGATATTTCGTAATTGTTTAGGGATACATTCGAGCTAACCGTGCTTTGAGGCAATTAAATCAACACGCTAAAGCTCAAGAAATATTGCATAACGGTAAACAAAAAGTAACACGGAATGGACCACTCTATCAGGTAATTAACTTTTAATAATAAATAACACAGAATTATCATAAAGATTTTTATTTGATTCCATTTTAATAGGCTTTTCAGAAACTCTGCTTAGAATCAACTAAGAGCAACAACAACAACAACAACAACAACCACCACCACCACCATAATAATAGTGACCACGCGAAAAAAATAGCAAAACAAAGGGTAAATTTCTATTGCAATTTTGAATTTTTAAAAATTCGTTAAAGGTTATTTTCCTTTTAATATAGAGAACTTTTGTTGGGCGTAGTTATGATTTCATTCAACTTCTTCCAAATGAGATTGTTCATGAAATACTTCAAAAGCTACCATTAAAGAGCCTCTGCAAAGCGACCTTAGTATCCAAAAACTGGAGGAATTTTATCAATTCTTCATCATTATTATGGAGTCACTTGGATTTCACCAGCAATCAAATATGCAACAGAATTACAGACCAAATTCTTCTCAACTTCGCAAAGAGAGCTAATCGCCATTTGCGATCACTGATCTGTTGTGAATCGATAAATCTTTCAGATGCGTCATTGAAAATCTTGGCAAATTATCGATGCACTCATATTGAAAACTTTGAAATCACCGTCAACAAGAAAATAACCAGCTCTCGCTTTACAATGTTCTTTAAATCTATGGGTTTGCATTTGACTAACATTAATTTGCTGGGAACGATGGCAAGCACGCAAACGGTAAAAATCATTCTGGAGACATGTTCAGATCTGAAAGCACTGAATATCTCTTATTGCCCAAAGATTTCAGAAGATCCATTCAATCCACAGATAGTAAACTCCAAAGTATCCAATCTGCAAGAGATCTATCTGCAAGAATGTCCTGCTGTCAGTAATAGTACGCTCGATTATCTGTTACTATTATTCCCGAAATTGGTCAAGCTTGATTTACGTGATAATCCAAAATTAACTACTGAAATTTTCGATGGACTTGGCAACTTCTCCGAATTGGAATCGGCTCAATTAAAATTGTTAAAAAATGAATATAATATCATGCGACCATTCGACGAATCTTTTCCATATTTTGTGAATTCATGCTCGCGCATTAGATATTTCCAATTCTCTTTTTTCACTTCAATGACTGATTCCTCCATCCAATCACTGACACAAGCATGGTATGACCTTGAAACCTTGGATTTACAAGGAAATATCCAGTTAAGCGACCAGACTCTACGTCATATCAGCGAAAATTGTGAGAAACTGAGAGTATTGATTATAGGCCAATGTCCAAGATTGACAGATGAAGGCGTGAATTTTATTGGCAATTCTCCAAGTGGATTACGTGGCTCCCTCGAAATCTTTGATATCTCTCACAACCCAAACATCACAAATACATCCTTGACGTCTATCGCAGATAATCTAACAAATCTACGTGAACTTTATATCTCAAACTGTCCAATGATTACGGGAAGCGGGGTTGCATATTTGGTGCGTGCAAGGGTTGACAAATTGAGGTACCTTGCTGTTGAAGGATCCCCTAATATTGCAAGTGATGCGATTTCTTACGCTCGAAGAATTTTAGAGACTAGAGGTGGAAAATTAAGTCATGTTCGAAATGAGAAGGGAAAGAAATTATTCGTGTAATTTGATGATTGGATTTATTGCACATAGAATATTAATCCTTACAACATATAAATATTGCATTACCCTTTTCGTTCTATGTAATTAATTACTTCTACGATCTACTTATAAATACACAAGAATTGTTATATTAATTGTAAAGTTGCTGAATAATAAAATGTGAATGTTCAAAAATGATACGATAACCAAAATCTACATCGCTCTTAAAAACAATCTAAATTGATATTTGTCACGTGAAGATATTATAGTACAATTAATTTTTTTGTAAGAAAATTATTTAATCCTCAGTCCTCGTCCAATACATGACAACCCAAACTATTATTTCATTTTAAAATCAAAATGGCAAAATATTGGTAGCTTGATTTGCGAACATACGAGTGCCCATTTGTAGAGTATTAGCTCCACCCGGGAAATAGGATACAACGTACCTGATTATCGACAGTGTCATTAAAATTAAATAAATAATGAAACAATCAATCAAGATAAAAATGAATTATTTAAATATAAGATATAAATAAAATAAATACCATATAAGCGCGACAACTTGTATAATACTGAAAATTATGGTTAAAACATAACTATGTAGCTAGAAAATTTAGATCGAATAAATAATTAATTAACTATTGAATATATTAAATAAATAAATTAATATTCAATTTATTCATAATTACCCCAACAGCGAAATACAAGGTAGCAATCATTGACCCTAGATATGCAAGTGTGAATGCAAGCCGCTCCATCGAAAAAATATGTTTAAGATATTCGACTGGTCCTTTAAGCATGGAAAAACTTTAAATTGATTGAATTGCTATATAAGTTCAAGAGATTTTTTTGTATTTAATGCTTTTATTATTTTCCAACAATTTAACCTACCTTGCTAGTACTAGAAGACTTCCCATTGTATATGTGACTGCAAATTTTCTTGGATTTATTGGTAATATAGGTATTGTCAAGAATGCCTTAGATATTTTTTTTATAATTTAATATAATGTTTAAGTTTGAAAATAAAACGAGTTATCTAGTAACACCTACAATGAGGAAACATAGTGCACCCGCCATTAGAAGAATTCCGAATCCAGTGAGTCTCTAAGTATAGCAAGAATATATTTATTACAAGATCCAATTAACAAAGTAAAAGAAAAACTAAAAAACTCACCTGCCATCTATTCAAAGTAAACAAACTTTCTTCTTCCTGATTATTTGTTAAAGGAATATATCCTTGTACTCGATTACTAACACTTCCAAAGAAACTTGAAGTGTTCTCTGTAAGTCGCGAAAATGGTGTTGAATTGTTGTTATTGGTGGGAAGCCTAATTCCACTACCTCTTGTGTTGTTTGAGCCCCAGCCTAGTGAATTTAGAGTATCACGAAATTGTTGTTCAGTTGGCATCTTGAGAAAGTTGGAGAACAAAATTTCAAATAGGGGAACGGGATATTGGCGGAGCATCCACTTCTGAACACGTGATTTTATGACAGACTTTGATCATTACTCGATTGCTAAAAATACTGTATTTCATATTACTAATACCGATGCTTAATGAATAATCAGTCATTATGGAAGAGTTTCCAGCATGATTTGCAATGTTGTTGGTGAAATCTTGATAATATATAAAGAGATATAAAGAGACTATTGATGAATATCTCAGATGAGATAAAGCAGATACGTGAGATGAATGCAAATACCATTTGGAAATTTATTAATGTGAGAACATATGATGCGAAAAAGTGTAGTATAAGTTTTGATCAATAAGCCAGAATTTTGTTTTTGATGGAATTTGAGTCTGAGTGAAAACATGTTTTTCAAAATGATGAAACCAAAAGGAATCTTTTTTTATATTGATGTCAAGAAATTAATTTGACTTTTATTATTATTACAGTAATAATACGCTAAATGTACAGAAATGCATGTAAATACATCATTCACATAGAATTTGAATCACTACATACCGTATGCATCTCGCGAAATAACGTTATTTCGAAAATCGCACCCTTTAAAAATGGCCATCTGTTTCGAAATAGCGCCCATGTGCGTCCCGAAATAACGCGCACCCATATATAGTGGATTTATGTCATATAAATAAAATAATCCAATTGCAAATATGGTTACATGTAGCACGAAAGTTGAACAATAAAAAATCGTTAGTCAAAGGGTTGTTGCTATATCGAAAATCTGATTTTGAAAATATCAGGATCGGAAAATCGACTCTATCGAAATAACGCAGATGGGGGCGTTATTTCGCAAGTATGCGGTACAATATCGATATAAATGCATTTTATAAAATGAACTCAAAGATGGAATCAAATACTCATCATTGCAATGAATGTGACGAATGTCAAGGAGATGAATACTAGTTCACAATACTCATGATTGTAGTAATTGTATTAAATGTTAATAGAATAAATACTGCGCTGACTGTTTCAAATATCACAAACGAATTTATAAGGATGAATTGTCTAAGATATCGACAATCTAAAGAATGCAACAAAATTAATAAGAAATATAAAAATATATTCGAATGGATTTCTTTTGAAAGATTTACCAACGTTGAATATCTTGTAAAAGAAAGTTTTGGGTCAATTTATAAAGCAACCTGGTTGGATGGACCATTGGATTATTGGAATCATGATTTGAGAAATTGAAGGTGTGTTGAAATCTTTACACAATTCAAAGCAAATTACTCCAGAGTTTATAAACGAGATAAAAAATGAACATGTTCTAAAGTGAAGGTTCCTTTTTGTTTTCTGATACAATCAGATTTTTAAATTCGATTTTATTTTGATGCCTATATAAGATATTACGGAATAACTAAAAACCCAGTTACAAATGTATATTCAATAGTGGTGGAGTATGCAAAAGAAATATTATCGCTAATCTAAATACCTTTCACGAAGGAAAGTTTGTACACCGTGACTTTCATCCTGGAAATATATTAATGAAACGCTTTCCTTACATTGTTGATTTTGGACTTAGCACTTCAACATATATAGAAAAATCTAAACAAGAAATTTGTGGAGTACTTCCTTATATGAGCCATACACTACCGCTGCAGATATTTATAGATTTGGAATGGTTATGTACGAGATTGTAACAGGCGAACGAAGTCATAATACAGGTCTCGTATTAGACAACGTCATTAAAGGAGTACGACCCAAGATACCAAATAATGTTCCCAGAAAACAGACCAACCGTTAAGGATCTTTCTTGGTTTATTTATTCTACCATTATCCAGATGATGATTGGGAGTTGAGTACTTTACATTTTCAATACTACATACAGTTCATTAGAAAATCCTAAAATAGATGAAGAAATCAAAGAGTGCATTAAATTTGATGAGGAGATGAAATCACAAAAAAGTATTCCTACAAATATAAACAAAAAACAACAAATCCTCTCAAATGCAATTTACACCAGTCGAACGTTTACTTCAAAATTAATATCAATCCCAACTGATATATTTATTTTTTATACTCAATCAAATGACATTTCAGATTGATATAAAAATATATCAAATATTTAGGTTTTAGTTTATATATTCCGAATGAAGGTAACTTCATTATAAGTATTAAAAGATTAAGTTTATATATTAAAACCTTTATATTTAACCCTAGAACATCCACTGAATATGATATAGATATCTACAGTAACGATTATTAATTATTCTAGTTTTCGTTTATTATATTTTCAAAAATCATAAAATGAATAATAAACGTCCTATTGAAAACGTGTCAGAAGAATCAAATAAACGAGGAAAGATTTCTTTTTTATTGAATTAATCATAATTAAATAAGATAAATTTTTTTAATTTGATTCATATTTAACAATAATTTTAGATATTTCAATTTTTTTAACTTTAGAGTTTTACTACGTAACCACTGGCAAGTAATACGTATGTCCAATTGTTTTGAATTGGAATTGGAGTTACGTAGTTGTCCAATTCTAAATGTGACGCATTCTATCAATTAAATGTATTGAAATGATAAAGAACTATCGTTATGTAAATTTTCATAGGATTTCCAATATTATGCTTATGAATTCATAATGAAAAATTACGTTTTCGATATACAACTCTTTATTATTATACACTTCGTACACACCCAAAATACATAGCAACATTAATTGGAACATATCGATATTAATGTTCAGAACCTTATGATACAAGGTTTTTTCAATTTGAATTTGACGATTTCTCCTTCAAAAAAATTTTATTCTCAAATAATACAGGAAATCGACGTTTATCGCTCTTTGTATTGCGTAGCAGATGAACTAACGGAAAGTTTGTAATTTATGCTGTTACTAGTGCCATTAATAAAAGTATAATATTATTTTTGGTATCCATATTAGGTAATACAGACCCCATTTAACGATGAGGTCGGGAAATAAAAATTGAAAAAATGTCGCTATTTCAAGAGATGCGTTAAAACGAGCCTAATTTATGTGCTCTTATAGAAAAGGATTCATGATTAAACAAGATATTAATCAGTAATGTTATTGAATTGATTGTTAAACCAATTTTACTTGGTTTCAACTATTTAAGTAATCTTATATACAGTAGCTAACAATCGGGGAGTCAATTTTTATTAATAAAAAATTGAAATTTTCTCTTTATATTAAAGTTTATAATTTCACTAAGAAATAATTTGTTTGTATACTAAATAAAGTTTATAAGATATATTTTAACATACTTTTTTCAGATTTTTTTCTTAAAGAGTTGTTCTAATTGCAAAATTTTTTCTAATTAAATTTTCTTTTTAAATTGAAAAAATTTTGCAATAGCTTTGCAATTAGAACAACTCTTTTAAAAAAAATCCAAGTCTGAAAAAAATATTTTAAAATATTATAAACTTTTTTTTATTTTAACATACAAACAATTAATATAATTATAAATTTTAATATAAAAAGAGAATTTTAATTTTTACTATATTTTATTAATAAATTAATATTCTAATTTCATAATTTTGTTAGTCACTGTATAAATATTTATTTAATCATTTTAAATTTGTATTTTTTTTATTTTTTTTCTTGAAAAGATTACAGAAATAATATTAGTCATTAAAAAAATATATAATAATAAGTTAATTTTGATATAGTAAATTATTAAAATTATATCTTTTCTTTATTTATATTGAGAAATTTATATCAAATTCTATATAATAAAGTTATTTTTTTAAAAATTACTATATAAAGTAACTCTTTTTATAGTATATCTCCTTTATAATAAAGACTAATTAAACTCATAATATAGTAGATAATATCCAAAATGATGTTAAATAAAATCTATTTAATATAGTAAATTTACTAATAAACTCTTAATATAATAAATTTTTGAAAATTTTTTACTATTAAATTTTTTTGTTACATTATAAAGAGAATTATTGTATATTAAAAGACTTAATATATAATAATAATATTTTTTATAATATTCAAAATATTATTTAATATTAATTATATTATTTTAGAAATATTTAATATTATTTATAAAATAAAAATTTATTAATTATATATTATATATAATTATTTTAAAACTATAAATATAAAATTATTATAATAAAGTATATATTATATTATATTAAAATAAGAATATCTTAATATTTAATAATTAGAAATTATATATTATTAAATTTATTACAACTAAATAAATTAAAAAAAATATTATTTTATAAATTTTAATTATTTAATATTAAAATATTATTAAATTTAATATAATATATTATAATAATTAAAATATATAAAAAATTATTATTTAATTTATTATTATTAAATAAATTAAATAATAATATTTATAAATTCTAATAATTTTCATA
>CAJVPS010001783.1:0-14136 GCA_910591765.1 Ambispora leptoticha | reverse complement strand
TTCCACTTGCTTCTATTTTATAATTTATTTTTATTAAATCTAGTCCATATATTATCAATGAATATCTATTTCTTATCGAATTCTTTAAGAAAAAGTTCAAATATTTTATTAATATTAAAAAAATACTCATGGAAGTTTGATATAGAGTAGCAAGAGCCAAAGAATAATTATATAATTCTGGTTAGAAAATATAAAAATTATAAATTAAGTTAGAAAGTATCATTTTGACAGGCCAGAATATCCATACCCAGTTGCAATATATTAGATATAATTAACATTTTTGAGAACGCTCAAGAAACTTGTAAATTATATTATTTTAAAAAGTATAAAAAAATGAAAATAATATTAGAGGGAAAAACAGAAAAAAATGATATTATGGAGAAAGGCAAATTTCATTTAGCAAGAATTTTTTTACTTACAAGAGTGGTTTTTTTTATTATCATTATGTGAATAGTGGTATTTTTTTTAAATCATGTACCACTGATCAAATATAACGTATTGTGGCTAAACTAGCTAAATAGCTTGTCTTGCTTTAATATTTCTCCTAAAATATTAACATAACAAATATAGGCAATCATTACTATATTTGATATGTTAATATAATAAACATTATTATTTGGCCAGCTGACAATAACATATTGTTATATTTATTAATATTTGATATGTCATAATTTTTGTCTTTCTGTTTAGAATTTTTTTCTAAATAGGATAATAACAAGAATATGCTGCTAATGATTATAATAGAGAAATTAATAATTATGTTAAAAAAATATATTTAAAATTTTAAGTTATTTACAGGAATAAATACTGAATAATCTGCTAATGAATAAGACTGTTTCTGTTAATATATATATATTACCTATCAGTCATACATAAAAATTAAACATATTATATCAATCAATTTAAAAAATTAATTAATCATACATGTGAATTTTTTGTCCAAAGTCTTAGCCAAAATGCATAAAGTTCTCTAAAACAAAATTATCATTGAGGTTTTTATAAACAGAGCAGTATAAAGATCACAAAAAACTAATATCTCCCTGTAAAGTAAAATACCTTCAAAATTAGTATTCATTTTACCTATTTTTGCTAGATTATTCTTCAATTCATAAATTCTTGTCATAAAAAGTGATTCATCAGATACACCCAAATAATAACTATCTATAAAGTTTTATCTCAAGAGGTTAGTATATTACAAATATGTGGAAGAAAATTAGAAAAAGCTATTTCATGATATAATATAGATAATAACATTTTTTTTAATTAATAAAGATTTTTTTATGATTATTAGAACATATCTATTTGGTCAAACACAAGTTGAAACATATGCAAGATTTAAAATTCCTTATCTATTTAGGCAAATGCTAATTATTATTCTTAGCTGGTACTTTAAGATTTAACTAAATAAAAAGAAGATAATAGAAGTTATAATGATAATTTACTTTGAATTGTATAAATTCTAATATAATATTTAATTCAGATTTATTCCAAAATATATTTATACATATCTTTTTTGATCTCTTATATCAATTATATCATCAATCTCAAACTTGTTTTGATATTCAATAATTAATATATTATAACTTTTTTATCAGTTCATTGATAACTTCTTTAAGTAATATAGTGAAGTTTTTGTATATTTCAAATTATTTTAGATATTATTCTTTAATTATTATGAATTTGTATTTTATTGGACATAATATTTATCAGAAGACAGATCAATTTCAGATAATAGTATTAATTACAAGTTTTTTTTATTAATTTTTTCAACTTTCATATTAATTAATTCTGAATTAATTTTTTTTAATTTCCATATTAATTAGTTTTGAAGCTTATATAAAATTACTATTTCCTGCTTTTACCCTTATTTTTAATATGTGATCAATCTTTTCTTTGTTGACTTTATAGATATTAGATCTTATCTATCTTATCCTATTTTTACTTAGAGAATAATATAATAAATATTTTATTCAATAATAATGATTATTTTTTTTAATTTCTGATTCATAGTAAGTAAATATTTCATAGTAAGTAAATATTTATTAGAAACTAATATTTATTAATTGCATAATTTTTACAAATAAGAGATATAATTCTAATTATGAGCTGCTAAATCCTATTTTGAGTTTAATAATTAATTTTTAAAGAACTTCTTGATAATTCTTAACAGATTGTGAACTTTTGCTTACTAACTGATCTTTAGCAAATTCTAAAATTAACAAGTTAAGTTGATTATACTCTGCTTATACTACTTTAATATTCTGCTTTAGATTCTCTAAATTAGTTATCTATTTAGTTATATTTTTCTTTATAAACTTTATTCTAAATATTTTTAGAATCTTATTAAAAGTAAAATAATATTTTTTATATATTAAATTAATTAAAGATATCATTTAAAGAGCTTGAAAAAATTCTAACTTGCTTTGAAAATCTGATAAAAATCATGTCACAAATATAATATATCTTCTTTTTCTTATTATAAAAAATAAAGAAATGAATACTATTAAACTATATATTTATAGATTAAAGTTTGTTATATAAATATTAAACTTATATAATTTTAAGTATTCTGTTTATTAATAAAAGTTATATTATATTTTAAGCAGATTATTATTTATTATGAGAATATTACTAATAGAAATATTCTCTTCTTAAATATATAGATAAATCATAACTCTAATTATTATTCAAATAAACTTAAGTACTTAAAACATTATTTAATAATCAATAACTTATTTAAGTTTATCAAGAAATTAAATATCAAGCTATATAATAAGTTTAAAAAGTTTATAATCAAAAAAGATAGTAATTAGTATATTATATATTAACTTATTAATATATCATTATTCTAGAATTTAATATATCATTTGCTTTTTATTCTTATAATTTTTTATGCGATAATAAATTATTTTATCATATATCAAATATAATATACTATTTTTTATATAATCAAAATCTTTAAGAAATATATTAACAGTCTGATAAATATATTTATTTTTACTTAAAGCTTCTTCAAATTCAAGAATCATAATATTTGGAAATACTACAAATAATACTAAGTTAATATATTTTTTAATAATTCTATTATAATATTCAATATCAAATTTTTATTCTTTATTAATTAATTAATTAAAGATAATATTATAATTAATTACTTATTTGTGTGATATAGTATATAGTATACTCATAATATATAGTATAATAATTACTAATTACTACTAAATTAAATACATAAAAAATTTATATTAATTTAATTTATTATTAATTCTATTTCTAATTTATCTTATTATTTATATTTAGTCTTATTCTTTTATTAATTTAACTATATATATTATATTTAATTTATAGTTTTATTAAATTAATAAATTTCTAATTAATTATTATTAGCTTTTCTTTTTTTTCTTACTTTAGTCTTGAATATTTTAATATTTTGTTAATTTTAATTCTTAATTATTATGTATTTAATATTTTTTATAATTATTTTTTTGAAATTTTACTTGTTTTTAAATAAATTAAATAAAATATTATATTAGAAATGATTTGTAATTAGTATAATAAGAAAATATTATATATAGAAAGTCAAGAAGTGATTAAGAAAAATAATTAAGTTTGATAAAAAAAATTAGCTACTGAGTTAGGAGTAGTAAATTAGTATTTTTCTTTAATAAATATATATATTTTATTATATATCTTATTTTTATTTTCTTCTTGCTCTATTAAGAAAATAATTTTATTAGAAGTAAAACTTATATAAATTATCTTATTGAAAAGATAATCAATTATATAATCTTTTAAAGTTATAAAAAGTAAATAATTATTATGAATATAATTACTCTTACTATTTTAAAATATTTACATATATATAAACTTAAAATAGTAATAGTCTTTTTGGTACTCCCTCTGTAGATAACAAATTAAGAATTAAAACTAAATAAATAAATTCAATTCAAGCTGGATCCTATAAAATTAACTAATATTAAAATAAAAAGACAGTTCCAGAAATTAATCAATCTCTTTAATTTATACTAATTATTCAGATTACAAGAAAGAGAATTATATCAATTAGTTAATAATCTATTTATAACAGATATAAAAAAAGAAAATATCTCTTTAGCAAAATATTAATTATAACTTTGATTTTAAAAATATTTAATTTATATCTCTATCAAAATAATTAGTATTATCCATAATTAATACAAGAAAATTATTATATTTAATTAATTTCTATTTTATTATACTTAATAATTCAGAACTAGTACTCTAATTAATATTTCAGTTAGAGTTCTCACTTTAATTTTCTTATTATCAATTTTAGTCTTATTACCTAATACTTTCTTTATTAATTTTCTATTCAAAAGAAATATAAACTAGTCAAGAAATATAATAGAAAAAGAATTAAAAGAAGAAGAAATTTAATAATCTATTATTTTAAATTTATCTTTACTATCATTATAATTATAATCAAATAAGAAGAAGAAATAATAAAATATACAATTTAAGTATTAGTAAATACTCTTATTTTATTAATAATAATAATGTAAAATCAGCAAAACAGATAAATTGAATCATCAACAGTATCACTTTTTTTTATGTAATAAAATATATAAAGATTCTATAAATTAAATTAAAGAATTCAAATATTTAGCAAATGCTAATAACATAACAATATAAGAAAAATTAAAATAGTATCTGTATATTTAAGAGAAGTTATAGTAATATAGTTCTAATAAAATAAACTTACAAATAATAATTAGTTTATTAGCTAAAAGAATAATAATAATAATACTTTATTTTATTAAATCTTTATTATCTAATTTAAAATAAATACTCAAATTCTAATATAGTAATAATAATTAAGATTGAGAGTATAAGAAATAAATAAAGATATAACTTCACATGCAGAAGATATCTATATACTGCTTTATAAAATTGATTTAATATGTATATATCTAGTTACTTACTATATTGAATAGTTTATAAAAGACTTAAAGTCAAAAATTATTTTCTATATAAATAAATCTAGCTCAGATATTCTAGATATAGTAATTATAGAAATGATTAATATTGAGTTTAGCTATAAATAAACTTATTAGAACTCTTTTAATTTCATATTTCTCATGTCACAAAATCTTGATAATTCTTTCAGTATCTCAAATTCAATATTTGATATAAGTAAAACTATAATTAATCTAATAGAATAGATAAAAAAACTATTTACTCAAAATAATTAAAATTTTAATAATCATTTCAATCAAAATAAAACTTGCTATAATTATGACAAAAATAAATATATAGTTTATAATTATAAATTATTAAGAAAGAATACTAATAGTAGTAATAATAATAATACTTTAAATATTAAGTATTTCAAATATAATAAAATGAAATACTATATCAATAGTTATATAAATAATAGATAATTAGCTAATCTTGAAACTAATACTATCATTATAATTTCAAATAATAATCTCTTATTATAATAATTGCAATAACTTTTAAATAAATAAACTACTATATTCTTACTTATTATTATTACTACTAATAATAATATTATTATATATTTAAGCTAGAGTCTATATTTGAAGAAAATTAGAGTATAAGTTAATCTCAAAAGTCTTTAACTATATTTTTATAATAATTATTAACTGAGATTATAAAAGAAAATAAAAATCTAGAAAAAAAATAGAAAAGTAATAGATATAGTTTATTGTAAAGAAATAATAAAAGATTAACTTATGAAAATAATAATTAATAATAGATCAATTAATAATATTATATCAGTTAGATTTCTAAAGTAAATAAGTAAAAAGATTGATAGATTATTAAATATTAGTTTTATTAGAATAAATAAAAAATCAGAATAATTACTAGAAGAAGTAGAAGAATTAAAAGTAAAAATTAGAAATTTAGATTAATAAATAAATATTTTAATAATAAAGAAAGCAGAATATGATTTATTACTTGATAACTAATAGGCAAAATAATCAAAAGTTATTCTAAATTGGAATGATAAATTTCTTGATTTTGAAGTAGAAGAAAAATTTATAGTTATTTTAATTACTTATATATAGTAAAGATCAATTATAAAATTAATTAATCTCAAAAGAGAACTTGAAGATTCTGCTCTTGATAATAAAAATAATAAATTTAAATATAAAGAAGAAGAATTAATTAACTTATCTTTATACATAGTATATAAAAAATAAAGTAAGTAGCTTGTGATAAAAATAGAAATCCAGAAAGATTTTATAAAAATTAATAATAAAGTTATTGAATAAGAAAAAAAAGAAAGAATTCAATAAAAAAGATTAGAAAATTATAATATTTGTATTTATAACAGAGAGTAATATAGATATTCTTAATGCAAGAAAGAATAAAATATATATAATTAGTTAAAAATTCTATCATAACTATTATTAAATATTACTCTAATTATAATAGAATCAGACTTGAATTTAGAATAATAACAATAACTATATTAAGTTTTAGATTTTTTCAAAGATTTCTTTGATATAATATAATTAGGCTAAACTAATATTCTTTAATATGAAATATATCTGAAGAAAGAAAGATTAATTACTCTTCAGTTATATTATCATAAATTATTAATAGAAAATATCTTTCTAAAAAAAGAAATTCAGAAAATATTAGATAATAATATAATATTTCCTTCTAAAAGTTCTTAATCTATACTTATAATAATAATAATAAGAAAAAAAAATAAAAAATTTTGATTATGTATAGACTATAAAAAACTGAATAAAATCACAAAGAAGAACTAATATCTTCTATTATAAATTAATAAACTTTTAGACTTATTTAAAAATATAAAATACTTTATTATTATAGATCTTGTAAGTAGATTTTGGCAATAAAAATATATCTAAAAAATAGAGAGAAAATTGCATTCATTACTAATAAAGAATTATTTTATTTTAATATAATATTATTTGAACTTACTAATACTCTAGTTATCTTTCAAAAATTAATGAATAAGATCTTTAAAAAATATATTAGAAAGTTTATAATTATATATTTTGATAATATTATCATATATAGAGGGTATAAAAAGTATTGGACACTTGATATAATATAAAAAGAATATGTATCGTGATACCCTTATTATTTTAAGCCATACTTTTTTTTTTTTAAAATATTTATTTATAATTTATAATTAACTTAAATCATATTACTATAGAATACAATGGCGGGTCATACGGGCACACAAAAAACATCAAATATTATCATCACAAAAAGATTTACTGCATCAAAATATGTCTTGAAAAAGAACTTTCTGAACACCAAAAAGGAGGAATTATCATGGCAAAAAAGTTGGGGTATATGAATAGTGAGATCTTTGCCATTATTAGTTATTCTTATTCTTCTGTAATACGCATATGGGAGTTATTTAATCAAAAAAAACCTTCTAAGAAACGAACAGATCAACCACGAACTCTTGACAAAAATTCATGCAAACTTCTTAAACATTTAATAATTGCAAATAAAGAAGCCCACCACCAAACTCTTTCACAAATATAATCAAACTTTATTAAAGAAACCAACAAAACTGTTTTTACACAAACTATTCAAAATGAGTTTGCTCAAGAAGGATTTCGTTTATGCATTTCTCATCTCAAACCATTAAATTTCTGAAAAAAATAAAGAAAAATGCTTGGAGTGGGCCCGTACTTACAAAGATTAGATAGTAAAGAATTTCAAACATATTGTTTGATCAGATGAGTCTATATATACATAATTTAGAATTATAGGTTTTAGACGTGTGTAACGTGAACCTTCAGAAAAATTTCATGAGAACTGCATTGCAATCATGGTTAGAAAAAGCTTTAGTCACATGTTTTGGGGGTGTTTCTCTTGGATTGGTTTGAGTCTCATAGTTCTCTTGAATGGTCATATTACTGGAGTTATGTACCGTGAGATCTTGACGAATTACGCAATTCCTACAGTTAAACTTCATGCAAGAAAAGTAAAAAAAAAATTTTTTTTTCAGGAAGATAATACGCTGACTCATACCGCAAAAGTCACACATTCTTTTTTCATCTTCTCAAATATCAAGTTACTCCCCTGGCCAGCACAAAGCCCTGATATTATTCAAATAGAGAATCTTTGGTCACATATTGAAGTTAAAATTCATCAATATGATTCGTAGCCCTCAAATATTATGCAATTGGAACAGTGAGTTAAGGAGGAATGGGATGTGGTATCTGTAAATTATTATCATAATTTGATCAAGTCTATGCCATGTCATGTTCAAGCTGTTCTTGAGACAAATGGTGGTCAAATGAAATATTAACCTGTGTTTTTAATATTGATATATAAACAAAAAAATTTATAAGTTAGTTATGTCATAAAATGCATCACAAAAATGTCCAATACTTTTTATACCTCCCTGTATTTTAAAATCTAAGAAGAATATTTAATATATGGATTAGTATAAAAATATTTATATCTCAATATAAAAATTAATAATTACTTCTAATAAAAATCATTCAAATTTTAACCAATCTTTATAATTTTTTTATATTAAGTAAAAAATAATCTAAATTAACTTTTTATACTATTTTAATTATTCTATTATACTTTAATTTAATACAGTTCTCACCAAAAGTAATGGGAATTTCGGATTGGGATTTTTAAAATTTTATTGTTCCACCATTTCTTGTGCAATGCTCCTAATGTATTAAATAGTTTCTCGGAGATGGGTACACAACATAACACTGCATTTTTTTTTCCAAGTTAAATTTAAAAATTTCGCTAGCTAGTGCATCAAATGGAGGAACCATCACTTACTCGCCGCCGGAGTGTTTTTCGAGTATTATGGGTAAATGGTATCCATACGCCAGCGCGTTTGGTTGAAATAACGGGCATACCGAAAACCACTGTATACCGTTATGTAGCTAAATTAAAAAAAAATGAAAAAATTGACCCCCTTCCTCGTTCTGGCAGACCAGTCAAATTGTCACCTCGAAAAAAGAAAAAATTGGAAAATTTTATTAAAAAAGATCATGGAATTCCCGCCAATAAACTCGCAGAAAAACTCAATACTTCCTATCCAAATTTAAATGTTTCGGAACGAACTATTATTAGAACACTGACAGAACTTGGTTGGCAATGTATTCGACCAAAATCTGTACCACCATTAAATCCAGCTCGCCGAGAACGTCGCATCGAATGGGCCAAAAATCACTTGCATCAAAAATGGAGCCGGGTAGTTTTTTCAGACGAAACAACCTTTCAAATGTTTCGAAATACTATCAAAGTTCGATATAAAACTGGTGAAGAGCCACCGGAACGCGTTGTTATCAAGCATCCATTCAAGGTTCATGTGTGGGGTGCATTTTCAAAACGAGGAAGAATCAGATTTCATATGTTCACAGATATTATGGATGGAAACCTATATCGACAAATCCTTTCTCAATATCTTGTTGAAGATACACCAAGAATTATAGGTCGTGGTTGGATTTTCCAACAAGATAATGACCCAAAACATACGGCTGGTGAAACACAAAATTTCTTTAAGGAACATGGCATAAAATTATTAGATTGGCCATCATACTCTTCAGACCTCAATCCAATCGAGAACCTCTGGTCAATAATGAAGAGACGAGTGGAAAAAAGGGTAAATAAAACACTTGCACAAGAAAAACAGGTAACTTGTAGCATGTTTAAAGGGTTTATTAAGTCCGAATGGGATAATCTTGAAATGTTAGTATTTTTAAGGTTAGTAGATAGTATGCCGAATAGAATAGGGGAGGTACTGATGAGAAATGGACGTATAACTAAGTACTAATTTTTCTATGGTAGTTACTACAATAGTCTAGCATGTTTATTTTTTTGTTTCATGTTGTTATTATTTTTTTTTAGTGAGCTATAAATAAATATGTGATTCCCATTACTTTTGGCGAGAACTGTAATATAACTAGATGATTAGTATTCTTCAAATAAATTAAGTTTTTTTAACTCAAAGTATTTTAATCTGTTACTTGAATATTATATTAGGTAAATTCTTCAAGATTTTATAGATTTCTATAAAATAATTATCTTCTTGATATTTTTTTATTAACTCTTTCTTATTAATAAGATTGATGATAATAATTAAAATATTTGTCAGATATAATTGATAAAAAAGTATATTTGTAATTATATTATCTTTACTAGATTTGTATTTAACTTTAAAATTACTGACTTGTAAAGTTTCTAACTAGTGAGTCTATCTTTTAGAAAGATTATGTTATGTTTTAATATATTCCAGATAGGTATAATCTGTAATTATAATAAACTTTTGATTTTTAAGATATGACTTTCAAAGTTTAATAACATATATTATTATAAGTAACTCTTTTTTATATACTAAATAATTTTGTTCTGCAGATAAAAGTTTTCTTAATTCAAATATAATTAATTAATTATTCTTGTCTTAATTTTGATTTAATATAACTTCTATAGCAAAATCTAAAATATTTATAATTACTGTGAATGGTAGTTTTAAATCTGATAATAATAAGACTAGTATTAATATAAGATATTATTTAAAAGTTTCAAATACTTATTATACTATTATAAATTATTCATATTTTTTATCTTTATAAAGAAGTACTATGAGAAATAATACTATTGCTAAAAATTTTTTGATAAACTTTCTGTAATAACTTGTAAGTTCTAGAAATAAGTGAAGTTTTGATATATTAGTTGATGCTAGTCAATCCCTAATTATAGTTATTTTTTTTATTAATAGAAATTCTATTTACTAAAATAAAATATTCAAGATATTTTATATATTACTAAATTATATTATACTTTTTTCATTTAATATATAATTTATATTTATAAAGTATCTTTAAAACTATCTAAAGATATTATATAATAATAATCAAAAAGAATATAATACTTAAATCAAATTTTTTAAATTATATTATTTTTAAAAAATTTAATAATATCAAAATAATTAGTAATTAATTTGATTTATTATATATCATAACTTTTATTATTATAAATATAATATAAATTATTAAATAAAATATTTTAAAAATTTAAAAAATATTAAAATTTAACTATTGCATTATTTTTGTTCTTTTTTTATTAAATAGTTTTAATTTATTGAAATAATTAAAAAATTCATTTATATAGTCCTCTTTAGCTTTTATTATTTCTTGAATTCTTTTTAATATTAATTCAATTAATATAGTATATTTTTTAATATCAATCTCTTTTTATACCCTCTCAATTTTTTTATAAGTTATTTTATTTTAAAATTTATATCAAAAAGACTATATAACTCAATATCAACTTGCTATCATAGATATTTAATTGGATTAAGATCTGAAAATTGGGATGATCAATTCATAATATTAATATTATTATTAATAAATTATTATTTTATTAAATTTGCCATATACTTAGAATTATTATTCTATTAAAAAATAATATTATTAATATTTAAATTATATTATTCTAATATTTGCATTAATTTATCAGATAAAATTTCTTGATATAATTCTTTATCTATTATTCTATTAATCTAATACAGAAATTTAATATTACATAAATAAAAATAACTTCACACTATAATTTTCTTACCCTTAAACTTAATTATAAGCTTAATATTTAAGCTTTTTAATAACTTATCTGATTACTTTTAGTAATACAAGATATTATCTAATCTAAAGATTTTGAATTTGAACTTATTAGATCAGATTATTTTGAACTAGTCTTTAATAATTCAGTCAGAGTATAATTTTTTACAAATACTAACTAATATTTTTTTATAATTATTACTCAAGTAGAACTTTTTTTTTACTCTTATCATCAATTTATAATTTTGAAATATATGACAGATTGTAAGTATTGAAATATTAATATTATAATTCATCTGAAGATTTTTTCTTATCTTAATAATAATTAAATATTTATGAAAGATGATTAGATTAATAGTTTTTCTTTATATTGATTTGCTCAAGATAGATAGATAGTCAAAAATACTTATATTATTAAGAGAATGATTTTTTTACTATTTTTTATTAATATAGAAGATGATAGAGTTATTGATATTATAAATTCTAGCTATTTTTCTTGTGAAATAGTCTTTTTGAAGAGAGAGAATTATTTGGACTTACTCATCTGGAGTTGTATAATATTTTAATATCTTTTCTTTTTTGTCAAATAATTATAATATAAGATATAGAAAAATATGTAATTGGTTAAAAATATAATTCTTATAATTTTTGTATAGTTATAAATAATAATTTATTGCTTTATTAAAAAATTCAAAAATAATATAATACTAATTTTTTTAAAAATATTATAATATTTTAATATTAAAATTAATAATAATAAATTAAATTTTAAATTATTAAATAAATTATATTGATATATTATATTTATTAATTAAAAATAAATATTATTATAAATTTATCTAAATAAATATATTTAAAAAATTTAGTTTAAATATTATATTTTTTTTATTATTATTATATTTATAATAATATTATCTTTATTAGATTTATATTAAACTTTAAAATTACTTTTTTGAAAAATTTCTAAATAGCAAACTTATCTCTTTAAAAAATTATATTAGATCTTAATATAATTAAAAGAAGTATAATTTATAATTATTGTATAGTATAATTTATAATTATTATAAAAGAGCCTAATAATATATATAATTATTAATAATTTTTTTTTATATATTAAATAATTCTATTCTGCTAGTAATAATTTTTTTAACTTAAAAATTATAAATTAATTATTCTTATCTTGATTTTAACTTAGTATAATTCTAATAATAAAATTAAAAGTATTAATAATAATTATAAATAATAAGATTGATATTAATATAAAATATTATTTAAGATTTTTAAATACTTATTCTATTTATATAAATTATTTATATTTTTTATTTTTATATAAAAGTATTATAAATAATAATATTATAATTAAAAATTTTTATAAATTTTTTATAATAGCTTGCTAATTCTAGAAATAAGTAAAGTTTTGATATATTATTAATACAGATCAATTTCTAATAATAATTATTTTTCTTTAATTAACTAAAATATTATTTACTAAAATAAAATATTCTAAATATTTTATATACTATTATATTATAATATATTTCTTTTACTTAATATATAATTTGTATTTGTAAAATATTTTTAACATAATTTAAAAATATTAAATATATTTTTTCTTTATCTTACTATAAATTAAGATATTATTTAAATTTATAATTATAAATTTATCAAGATAGTTATAAAATATATTATTTATTAAGATCATAAAAGTAATAGATATATTAATAAAATCAAAAAATAAGATCAGAAACTTATAATAATTATAATAAATTCTAAAAATAATTTTATATATATCTTTTTTTATTATATAAATTTAATAATATTCTAAATATAAATTTAACTTTAAGAAATATTTTAAATTTATAAGTTTATTTATAAATTTATTAACTCTTAATAAAGAATAGTAATTCTTGATTATAATTTTATTTAAAGCTTTATAATTTATATATAATCTTAGTATATTTTCTTTCTTATATATAAATAAAATTGATACTTTAAAAAATGAAATACTAAATCTTTTTAAATAAGATTAGTTAATTACTTTTTAAGCTTATTTATTTTTGTAAAAGAAAATTTATAGATTAGTCTAAATTATAATAATTTTAATTAAATTATATTCTTTTAATTTAAATTTATACTATTTATATTATAAATTATCTTTTATATTATATTTTATAAAGATTAATTTTATTTTAAATATATAAATAATTATTATATATTAAATTAATTAGATTTATATATATTATCATACTATAATAATTTTAATTAGATTATTTTTCTTTAGTTTAGATCTTTATTTTGTGCTATCTGTATTATAGATTAGTTTTATATTATATTTTTAAGAAGATCAATTTCATACTGAATATACAGATAATTATTATATATTTAATATATTAAATTTAATACATTATTATATAGATGATCATTATATGTATTTATATTATTAATTTAGTTAATTAATATTTTTAATTAGATGTAAGATTATTTTGTTAATGGTTGTAAACAAGATAAAATGCGATATGAATAAGTTTTAATTTTATAACTTATG
>CAJVPS010001782.1:0-14139 GCA_910591765.1 Ambispora leptoticha | reverse complement strand
TAGTTTTTTTACATGTAAAAACTTGAATTTGATATTTATTATCTCTATTTGAAAAAGGTTTGATAAGCTTCCCTATATGCAAAAGCTTTATTTGGTATTTGTTACCTTTATTTTATTTGATATTGATTATTCTAGTTTTGTTTGCATTTATTGTAATTGTTTTAGTATTTGTTGCTAGTTTTTAAGCATTAGTTGCTTAGTTTTTGGTACCACTCTTTTAGTTTAGTATTCATGATCACAACTTTGTTTTTATAATTTTATTTTATTTTATTTTTGCCTTGTGTTGATACAATACTTATAAGTATTGGCACTAGAAAACCTTTAGAATAATAGTAATCCTCTTTACTTTTATAAATAATTTAGTTTTCACTCTCAAAACTTATTATAAACTATATTTGTGATAAAATCTATCTTCTAGAATATAGTTTGTAATAATAACAAAAAGAATAATTAGATAATTAGACTAGTAATTACTATAATACAAGAAAATATACCCTACTCTAAATCCTAATACAATTATCTATAGCACTATGAAGATCTGTTAAATAGAAAAGATTTCAAAAGAATTAGAGATTATTAATTAACTCAAATATAGTATCTTATAGTTATAATTGATAAATATTAGTTAATAAAAATAGATATACAAGAATTTCTTTATAGAACTATTCTCTATTAGTTTCATATAATACAAATATTAAATGATTATCTTAAAGAATAGAATATCTCACATTAACTAAGACTGATATTTATTTCATTAGGTCAAATTATTATCTGAAATAATAATTATTTTTAATAAAAAATTATGTAATTAGATATTTGATTACGCTTAGATTTAAGCTAATTGATAGATATCATATTAAATAAGAGACTTTCAAAATATTCTCATATTATAAGAAACTTATCAACTTATTTCTTTTAACTCAAGAGCAAAAAGAAAAACTTATCAATAATCTTGATAATAATTAAATATATGATAAATAGAGAATGATATTTATTAATGCTAGTTGGCTTTCTAGAAATTACTTTGAATTAAATTCATAATAACTAATAATTACATAGAGCAAATTAATAAAATATTTGAATTATCTTTACCAGGCAAGCAGATTATAGTGATATTCATTAAAAGATTATATAGAATAAAGTTATTATGTAAAAATTATTATAAAGAAAAAACTAGTCAAATCACTTATAAATTTGACTTGGTAATATTATTTAATATACAAGCTATAGAATAGGTAAGTTAAAGATAAATAATTAGAAATTCAATTAAAAAAATAATAAATAAATAATTTAAGCTATTTAAATCAACTTACAAAAAAATAGATCTATAAGAATGATTTCTGACATGAATTAATATTTAAATCAGAGATAATTATATTTTCTTTTATATTATGTTGAAAATTTAAATCATTTGGATTACTATTTTATTAAGAAAAATTAAAGTTCATTAACTGAATACCAATTATTAAATAAGAAGCTTATTCATATGGATGAAGATTATTTCTAGTATCTTCAGTTTATGATGAAAAAGCTCTCTGTAATCTTCAAAATCAAGTCAAGAAAGAGATATTATCTGACTAATATTATAACTGATGAATATTCATTCTGTTTAGACTATATTTAGAAAGGATCATTTCATGATATTTGCAAGCATTATTATGCTGCTCAAATATTTTCAGAAGTCAAAAAGTCAGATTATAAAAAATTTTATAAAGATATCAAGAATAAACTAATAATATATTTTAAAAATAAAGAAAGAATATTGCTAGCTAATTAAAAAAATAAAATAATATACTTTAAATTAGTAAAAAATACTTATAATTATATAGTACATTTTTATATCTCTTAAGATAATCATCTGATTAGTGTTATGTATATCAAGTATTCTGATTTAATTACTAATCAGTCTTCTTTTTAGAAGATAAAATTTTTTATCCATCCAATTTGTAGTTTTCTGTTTGTATGAATTTCTTCTATCTCTTTAAACTGAATCAGAAATAATAGAGTAATATAGATGCTTCTTCTAAGTTATCTGTAAAGCCTTATAAGACTAATTAAATTTTAAATGCTCAAATAATTAATGAAGACTTGCTATTATCTGTATAAAAATGCAAAATACAAAGTATTAGAAATTTAAAATAATATTAATGAATTGATTAATTTTTTATTTGACTTATTTTTCAGTACTAAATTATATCTATCAGTCTTACAAGAAATCCTATTATGATAAGTTTTAACTTTGTCATCAAGTTCAAGTTCTCAAACTTGTTCTGATATAACTATTAAGACTTTAATACTAATTCAAAATTCATATATTTGGCAGGAGCTACCATATTTTATAGAGAAAATTGATAAAGCTTGCAGAAAAGTATTAATAACACTCAGATACTCAGCTTTGAAAAAATAATCTCTATTAATATTTAGTGATTTTATTCATATTAATATAATAATTGAAGATTTTAATATCTTTATTATATATTATAATTATCATCATCTATATTTGCTAGTTAATAAATAAATTATTATAATAATATAATGCAATAAATTGATTATTACTGTATTTTTAGCAAAAAATATTTATTATACATAAGAAAGAAAGAGAATTATGAGATATCATAAATGAGCTATAGTTATATATCTAACATTATGAATATAGTAACAAATAAATCTCAGAATAATAATAAAAATATGACTTTATTACAGATATATCAAAAATAGAATCTAAATTTGAAGTACTTACTGATCTATCAAAAATAGAACTCCTAATATCATAAATACTCAAATTTAAGTAACCCTCAAGAATAAGTAATCTCCTCCTCTTCAAGTTTAAAAGTCTTAAAAAGTTAAATAAGCAATTCCTTTATTAAAAACTATTATATAATAGATTAATATAAAATTTATTATATTATTTATTTTCATATTCTAATTTTTTAGCAGAACTATCATTTTCATTAATTACTTTAGTTATATTATCAATTTCTATATCAAAATTATATAATAAATCATCTTTAATTTCATTCAATACATTAGAAATTCCATATTTTTTAAATGATTTTATAATCATTTCTATAGGAATATCATTTCATATCTCTAAAATTCATTAGCATATTAAATCATATCCAGACTTTTTTAAATTTTTACTCTTAGTAAATTGGTATTTACCATTGCTCATTCACAAATGCTATTTTTCTCTTAGTTTCTCTTTAAATAGTTTATTAATATAGATATCTAAAGATTGTACTATAGATGTTAAATCTCCTGAAATAATTGCCAAATAAGTATTACTAATATTGCATTTTTATCATACTGATTTAGTTTTATGTTCTTCAAATGAATTCATAATAAGTAGTAAGATAGATTTATTTATTATTAATATTTGTAGTTATTTATTTCAAATTTACTCTATCCACTTACATATTAAATATTTATCCATCCAAGCTTTTTCATGTATTCATATTATGATATCTCAAGAAAAATTGACAGAAGTTCATATATCTTTGAAAATTACCATGAGTGAAAGTTTATCACCATCAGCTATAATAGCTAGAACATATATAAACCAATTTTTGTTATTACCAATTATTTGAATATGAATAGTTTTTACACCTTTTGTATCAATTGTAATAGAACTAGCCATATCAAAATAAATTGGAATTTCATCCATATTGCTAATGTGAGAAAGATCATACTTGTATGATAATCAAGATTGAATTACAAAATTTTGAAATTGGATGATTTTTTCAGCAAGATCTTTAGATAATTTTTAATTGATTTTAGTTTAATATCAAAGAAAAAGATTGTGTCACTTTAAGAAATGAAAGAACCAGCAATCTGAAATATAAAATTTATTAGAAGCATCTGGATATTGGTTTGCACAGGTTGTTTCAAGAATAGTAATCATTTGTATTTTGATAGCTGTTGTTATTATGCCAATTTTATCAAGTTAAAGATTATGAATTCACTTGGTAAGTTTTTTCTCAGCCGCTAGATAGGCTATAATCATTCCAGCACTAACACATCAACTCTTTGGTGATGCATTGCTAAACTTTTTCTCATTAGGCATCCATCATGACACCATCGATTTGTCAATACCAAAATGATGTGCTACAACCAAAATACCAATCTTCTTAGCTTTACGAATAATGACAAGCTTTTCAGATGCTTTATATACCATTCTTTCAACGTATTTTTTTACTTTGGTTACTTTGGGACTAATGTTTGCAGAACTACTGCTCATTTTTATATTTATAGAGAAGCGGGTAAACAGTCAGATGTAGATACGCGAATATAATGCAGTATGAAAGTTTAGATTTGGAAGGAAAGAGATATTTGAAATTTTTTACGTTGATCAATTTGATCTGCGTAACGTTGCGATGCATAATTCTCTCGAATTTAAGCAACCCCACAAAAAATCGTTCAAAAAATGATGACGTAGGGGTTGCTTAAATTCGAACGTTTATGGTATATCAAAAACGAAACTTCTACCTATCATGTGTATTTTTCACATGATTTGAATCCGGATTGAATCCAAAATCACATGATACTACCCGGCTTTAGTGGACCCCAAAATTGGGAAAGTATAATTAAACTGCTTCATGTGTGTGTGGAAAGAAAATTTTAGGAAAAAGGATGTTCGCAAAATAATACCTACCGTATCTTAATAATCAAATCACCTCTCCTTCCGTAATGTCTCACTCTCAAGTCTATTCTCTCTGGATTTTCCTTGAGGGACATCCTGAGCCTAGCCTGCTGGATGACATTACCTTCAGTCTCAGAAGAGAGGCCAACTTGTCCGATCTCGCGCCCTATCTTATTAGCCGAATTAATGAGCTGGCCAAAGTTGGTGCTTTCAACCCGAGGCTCTTCAATTATGACAACCGCATCGACATGCTTCCTGCCGGTACTACGCTTAAAGTTGTGGAGCAGGACACGTCGGCTGCAAAGCCACTTGTTGTGCGCTATCAACTGTCGGATAACACTAGGTTTTTTTTCTTGCACATATTGCTTGCGCATGGGCAGTGTGCCTTTCTCATTTCCTGTTCTTGCCGCCGACTTATAGTCGTGGTCAAGCTCAGATTCCTCGGTACTCCAGAGAAAATTCACCTTCCCCACTGGCGTCTGGTACATGCTTCTTGTGCTTCTTGCTGAGACTAAAAAGAAATATGAACTTTTGCAAGAGGATGAGAATGAATTCTACTTTGTTGACCAGGAAACAAAAAAGAAAACCATCGACACTGAGTTCACATTCAATGGCTTGGTGAAGAAGACCAAACCGAACTGTGAAAATGTAAATTTGTTGGTCAGAATTAAAGGTTTGATTGATTTTTTAAAATCGTTGACACTCGAAGTTTTGCCATGACTTCTCACACATGTGTTTGTAGGCAAAAAGGCATACGGAGATTGGGGAATCAAAGAAGTGCTCAAGGAAATTTTGCACAACCAATATTCATCGAAACAATTCCTTAGCTCGACATAGGTAATGTCTTCGAAAGTTTTATTAATGTCGGCATTGCTTATTAATTGATCAATTGTGTCTCTCTGTAGATGCTACCTTTGGGACTGAACCTATGCTTGACGGACAGGCGCTTCACCGACAACCTTGCAAAGCTTGCATCAGCATTTCATGACAAAGGTACCACTAACGAAGCTACGGCACGAAATTACATTAACCCCCTTATGGTCGAGGCAGTCGCTAAAGTTAGGTTGAAACATCCGCAGACAATGCTGGCCGTTGAAGAGGACCTCTACGGAAGTCGCGGCTATGGTCGTTTGGACTATGTTGTCTATTGTCAGGATCTCGCGGTTTTGATCACCCAAGCAAAAATGGTTGAGATGCAGAAAGAAATAACGCAAAATATTGTACAACTTCATACTGCGGCAGAGGTACCCAACATTGTCGATTTTGTTTTAATTGCTCATTCCGGGCTGTTCATCGCTACTTTTCAGAAACGTAAGCGCAAGCTCCACGAGTCAATCACTAGTCCTCCAATCATCTGCGGCATCGTGTCGACCGGGATAGCATGGCGATTCCTCCGCTGGTCCGGTACACCAGAAGACCCTACAGTAAAAATCTCTAAGATGTACGTTTGTGGATTCGGAGGAGATATGCGCGGAGCAAAGGATGTAGTTTTATTATCATCCGCATTCTTCAATCACAAGCCAGTGTGTTGACACCACAAACCGATGTGGAAGCTGGAAGAATTGACGAAGATAAGAAAAAAGGCGAAGAGCGATTGGCCCAGCGCGTGCGTCTTGAGTAATTCGTAAAAATCCTCTAGATAAACGTATAACTTTTTTATTGATCAGATGGAATTTATAATATTATTAAAAATGAATCATCTGCTTTAAAAAAATAAGTATTTTTAAATTCATTCCAATTATTAAAGAAAAACGATGGCTATTTTCCTTTAAGATTGAAGAAAGTATGGTGATTTTCTATGAAAAATTTCATATCATGCTTCCAGAAAACTCAAATGTCATCCATATCAGTGATCAAGACTTTGCCAAATCCACCCAGGAATATAAAGCAAATCAGAAAATCCAATTAGAAAGAGAAAATAGAGAAACGTGAAACAGAGAGCATTAGGTTATCATTCAATGTTAAATTCTTTTCATTGCAAAAAAAAACAAACTTTTATCAATTTAAAAATAAAACTACACAAAATCAGTTGACGTAATGTGTTTTATCAAATTATATTAATTTATTAAATTCAGTTCCATTATTACTGTATTATATTGCTTTATTCAAACTGATAAACAATTAAATTTAAAAAGTTTAAACCAATTTATAAAGTTCAAAACCAAACCTGATAGAAACTTGTTTCATTTAAACTACTGTGATGAGTATGTATTATATAGAGCAGGATAAATCTAAGAGGTGCTCTTTACAATGAAGTCTAATTTGTGTCGCATAAAAAAAATGAACACATGGTACTGTATTTTAATTGTGTATTATCATTATTACAAAATTTATGGTTAAAATGATACAAGTTTTTCTTTTCGGCGTGCATTGTGTAAATAAATCGTGATAGTATGATGGTCGTAAAAAAATTAGGGAGGGAAGACCCTGCAAGAAATAAACAAAAAGTCATAAGTTTGATTAGAAACAGCGCCTTGTAAAAAGGGGAGAAAGATATTATTCTATTATCAGCTTTTTCCACAAACAGTATTCGTGCTCGCATTATACATAAAAGATGACACAACTAGCGGCTGATAAATCTCATTTCCAAAATCTCTCTTCTCAAATGCAAGGTCACCGTATAAACAACTTTAACATTAAACACGTTATCTCGTTCGATTAGTTGTCTGAATGGTAGTATACCGCCACCTACGCCAAAATACATTGTTTTAGATGATACCAAGCTATGATAACAACATAAAGCATTGTTTCAGTATTGATAAAATTTTTGGTTAAGTCACATTTTTTTATCGAAATATTGATAAGAAATGTAGATTAGAGAAACATAAAGGATACGCAACGCCAGTTGGTCTCTTCAAAATATTCTTTATGACATTGTATAATTTTTCGATAGAGTCCTCATTGTATATCGTTTCAGAGGTCAATATCAGATCGTATTTTTCTTTTTCAGATTTTATATCAAGCGCATCCTAATCCAAACAAATTGAAGATCAAACAAAATACCAAAAAGACCTATAATTAGCAAAATCAAAAAATAATTCCTACCACTAATCCGTTCCAATCACCCGCGAAAAATCGACTTCTCTTGCACATTTCCCTAATAATATTCTCGTTATTTGCAACATTCACTTGTGCAATACCTTGATGATCTATATCAGTGGATTGAGGTCGTAAAGAGGTGTTTAGTAAGATATTTGGTATTGTGACTAATTTAATAACTTGTTCGTTGTAATCTTGAAAATCGACCCGCGCTGATTTTTCACGAGTAAGTATATAAATTCCTGGTAGTCCTGATCCACAGCCAAGCTATTTAAGAATGACAAAAATATCGTAAAGAAATTTAACTTCTATTGAAGCCATAAAAATAGCAAGTAGTGTGAGTAAAAGATAAAGTTATACCTCTAGAACTTTGGGTGAATCGATATTTATCCCTCTTCCAGCAAGGTAATCAACCAAATCAAGGGAGCATTCCCAGGTTTTGAAACCACCTTTAGAATAATAGAATAGAACGATCTAATTGTTGCATTAAAAACAAATACATATTGAAGTCTATAAAAGTCTTTAAATAAAGTATAATGAGAATAACCTTCATAAACTCCTTTGATCAAATCACTCTCAACCATAATATCAAACAAATTTTGACTTTTCTTTATATTAGAGGAGTCTTCATGCTCTTCCATTGGATCATCATCCTCCAAAGCTATTTGGCATTTAATATCAGATAAATGTCGTTTATATAATGTTGATGGTGACGAATTACTTTCAATAGTTTCAGCTATGTAAGATTCCGGGAGTTTAAGTAACTGGAAAAAATTATTTTTGATTCTTTATATTGATATAACGACGAAAAATAGAGCGCGGGGAAGGAAAAACGTAAATACTACCAATGGACTAATAACAATTTCTTTTGGCGCAATAAAAGGGGAAGTTTGATTATCGTTTGTTTTTTCTTCTTCAAGACTTGTCGCTTGAAGTAGATCAACTATTTCGACCTCTTCCTTAACAACTTTATGGTCATTTATCCCGTGGTCCGATAAATCCAAATCTTTAAGCTTGAAAATAAAGATCTAGTGATATAATGTTGTAGTCCTTTCATATTAAACAAAGAAAATGAAAAATACCGAAAAGTTGAAACGGAATGTCATTTTTTTATTGATGAAAATTAATTTTTCAAGATAATCAAAGACATTCTAACTACACGTGATAAACTGTGTCGTAACAGATAATCAGATTCTGTTTTTTCTTTTAAAAAATTTTCTTTCAGTCAATCCATACATCCATCCATCATCCTCTAGCTGTTACTTTTCATCATGGTATGTTTGGTTAAACTAATGGCATTTTCTTTTTCGGGATCGGTTAATTCAAGATAAAAAGTTAGTTAAAAAGTTTGTCTCCATGGATTAAAAATATAATATCTGAAAAATATACTTTCAGTATAATGGCCAAAAAGACCCGAGGGTTTTTTTGTTGCTTCGAAAAAAAAATACACATGCATATAGAACAGATTGGCACATCCAGAAACGAGAGGATTTTTCTCGTCATCTTTTTAAGGATGTTGTCACTGTTTTGTTGCTGTATTTTACTTAGAGCGTAAAACAAAGAAAAACTTTGTCTCTAACACAAAGTCTCCTTTCTTATTTTTGTTTTCGCTCAATGACCTTCACTCATCCTCCTTACGTTCATTCCCTTACCACTTATAAAAATTTTTTGATGGGATTTTCCAAAAAAATTCGTAATTTTGGATTTTTGTTGGGATCCTTTTATTATCCGATATTGCAAATATATGTATAAAATATAGCCCAAGGCCAAACAAACTAAGAAAGTTGCACCGGCCCCATATCCAGTGAAGAAGAAGGATAGTAATAAAGCGGCAAAAAATCCGCTATTTGAGAAAAGACCGAGAAATTTTGGAATTGGTAACTTATGTTTACTTAAACTAGCGGTTATTTGATCGATTTATTGAAATTTTATTATTCTTTATTCAATAATAATAGGACAAGATATCCAACCTAAACGTGATCTTACTCGATTCGTAAAATGGCCCCAATATGTTCGTTTGCAAAGACAACGCAAGATTCTTAATCAACGTCTTAAAGTTCCACCTACAATTCATCAATTTACTCGTGCCTTGGATAAGAATACAGCCACTCAAACCTTCAAGCTTCTCAACAAGTACCGTCCCGAAACCAAACAAGAGAAAAAGGCACGTCTGTTAGCTGCCGCCAAAGCAAAAGCCGAGGGCAAAAAATCTGATCAAAAAAAACCCTACGTGGTAAAATATGGCATCAACCATATCACCGCGTTAGTTGAGGCCAAAAAAGCTAAATTGGTCTTGATCGCCGATGACGTTGACCCAATTGAAATTGTTCTTTGGTTGCCAGCCCTTTGTCGTAAGATGCAAGTCCCCTACGGAATTATCAAGAGCAAATCTCGATTGGGAACTGTTGTTCATAAAAAGACGGCAACTGCTTTGGCTTTTGTTGATATTCGTGAAGAGGATAAAAATTCGTTGAATAATTTGGTAAATGTTATAAAGAGCAATTATAACGACAAATTTGATGAGATTAAAAGACAATGGGGTGGTGGTATCATGGGCGTCAAATCTCAAGCGATGATGGCAAAGAGAGAAAAGGCGGCTGGTAGAGAAGCCAAGAAATTCGAAGTTTAATGCTTTAAACTTACCTGTTGTCTTTGAAAGAAAAAAAAATTAATAATAGTTTGATAGTTAGAATAAATTTATTTCAATTGTACTCTACATAATAAAATAAACGTTGGATTTATTATCTCGCATATTCTATAACGATAGATAATAACGATAGTGATAGAAAAATCGGATCGTGTTGTGGCATGTTGTATGAACAATGAATATTTATGTCGAGATTTGGATGTTTGAGTAACTGTAACTTCATTGTGCATTTCACTGCATCTGTTGTTACTATCACACAAAACTAATTAATGCACGAAGCCCCACCGAGCATTATTTGTAAATGTATAAATGCATAAATATCGTCACTTTTCAGTTCGTTCCCGCTTTTTTCGCGTCACTTTTTATTGTTGATCAGGACGGACGCTAGATAATTGCGTGTTGTACGAATTTTCATAAAATAAAATATCAGTTCATCTTATACTTTTGTTGTTTTTGTAACTTGGAAAAAATCAAGGGATACGGCAACAAAGGACAAATTAATGAATTAATAAAATAAAAAGGAGAAAGCGAAAAAATTAAGAAAAAAATAATTTACATGATTTATTTTCCTCATAGAATTTTTGGTAAAAAAGTTTGTATATAGATTTTAAAGAGAAAATTATTTAAAGAGAAACGAACTTATGAAATCGAAAAGCAATAGCAATTGTCTAGATAGGAACGACAAACAGAAAAAATCAGAAAAGAACTTACTATAATTTTGTATTTTTATTTTATATATATAATTTTCATTACCTCCAACCTATATTCCCAGTGTAGAACACATACATAATTTGCATGATTTAATTTATTTAATTTAATTCAACTACCAATTCAAAAAATGGAAATGAATAATACCGATACACTAAACAATAATAATGACACTTACATTTCGCCCGACACACCAATAACACGAGGTCCATCCGATGATCCATACATGACAACTGGGGCAGTAGCGTACGCTATCCTCTGCACAATATCATTAATTCTCATGTGCATCCTGACAATAATCTATGGACGACTAAGCTACAATCGCGTATTCGTGTATTTTTGCGTGTCGGTTATCGCGTTATTTATACCGCACACGCTTGGTGCGTGGATATTTGGCGCGAATTTGGCCCGCGCGCCGAATTGGTTGTGTTGGATTCAGGGATTGTGGATTAATGCAGCAGGAATTGGGGCGGGATTGTTGGTGTTGTTATATTCATATGAGATTTACAAGAGTATTGTGTTGCATGTTGATAATGATTATCAGTTACGAAAGAAATATTATTTGGCGTTGGCTGTGTTGCTGCCTTTGTTGATTGGGTTTATTGGCCCGGTTATTGTTGCTGAGAAGCCTTATGGAATCGTATGTATTAGTTTTTTTTGTTGTTGAAAATTTCTCAAAATATACTAATCTTATCCATAATTTGCATTTCTATAGTTACCTGGACCATATTTTTGTGTTCTATATAGTCCGATATTACCATTAGCATTCGTTAGTATTCAAGGATGGAATACGTTATTAAGCATCCCCGGTATTTATTTCTCATGTAAGCGAACTTCATACCGTAATTTTTTCTTTGATTTATTGAATAAATAAAAAATTAATCAGAATCAAAAATAAAAATAGTTCGCACCACAATAGAAGTAATAAAAGTAATTTATACACGAAAGGGATTCGATACTATAGTATCAGCCAAAGAAAAATATGAACCACAAAAAACCAACACAGACATATCACATGAAATAGAATCAGCATTTACAATACCATATACACCAACAACAATGACCAGCACCGCCAATGCCTCACAAATAATACATTCACCAACAACATACGTAAATCACAATGATAATTATTCAATACCTGATCAAGTATCAAAACTTTCCGACCGAACAATATCATCGATACCAGTCTACGTATGCCTTCGCCTCGTAATGTTCGGATTACTATACTCTGCGGTAACAATTAGTGTCTACGGACGAAATTTGTATGACTCCGTAAGACAAGCAGAATATGATTTCAAACCAACATATTTGGAATACGTGATCGCCTCGTTGGGCATCATTCTTTTTTTGGTGTTTGGCACTTCGATCGAAGCGGGTCGCGCGTATTTACGATTTATTAGAATTTTGGCAAAGTTGAATTGGTTACGTAGGTGTTTTGCATGGATGAGACGCGATGAGAGTTTTGGCGATTGGGAAATTCAGCAGCAGAAAAAACGAGCGGAAGAACAAGCTAAACAAGAGAAAAAACTTAAAATGCAACAAAAACGGCGAAAGAATCAACATCAACGTGATGATTCGAGAGCAAATGTGCTAAATGATATAATGGAAATCGATGATGATGATGAGACGGATATAAATGGTGAAAACGAACAGCAGCATCAAAATGAAATTGGACAAGCTTTGTGATTTTTATCTTTTATTTTCTTACTTTTTTTGTTAAAAATAGAATATTATTTTGTAAATTGTATTATTAGTTACAACATTTATACCCACCCCAATTCGTCATAATAACAAATTGCATTTTATCAAAAATTCATTATTAAACATCAGCATAAATAAAATCGTGAAATTTCACCCGAATTCTCGCGTAATCATCGAAATGTCATGCTCTCTTTATTCCTAATTGTTTCCTAGTCATCAAACCGAATTTTTCTACTTGCCTTTTTTTGCGATCTAATTTGCTTCTCTTCTTTTCGCCTGCGATCTTCTGCTTTCTTTCTGTTTTGTTAATTTCAGATGAGATTAATATTCAGATTTTGAAGATTCTTAGCTAAATCAGATCATCATTCTTTAAACGTACAGCCTTTCAATTCTGTCGACAGTCTCCTGACTTGGTGCTTTTGGAACAGCCGCAGCTTTGACAATCGCATCATATAATTTGTCAATACAGTCATCAAGATTATGTTTCTGTGATCTGGATCTGTCGGATGTCACTATCCATTCGCCATCTTTATTTATATGATTTGATTCCTTATTGTTATCGTTTATTGTGTGAGTTATAACATTATTATTAAGAAGAATTATATTTTGCGCGAGAAAGAATTACCTGTACAACCAATTTTTTTCTAGCGTATTCAGGAATCCAGTATGCTTGATCAATATTAAATCGTAGGTCTACTTTTGTATTTGCTGCGTATATGCACAATTCAAGAAAATCATTAAATATTTTTATCAGATCATATTTATTCATGTTCATATTAATTGATCAAATTGAACTACTCACATTTATTAACATTTTGTCCACCAGGACCGCTACTTCGACAGTATGATATTGTGAAACTTTCTAACCCATTTATTTATAATAATCAAAATATATCATTTAAGAGATAAAATATGCCGTGAATGTTTGTCAATTACCCTTTGGTATCGTGTCTTTAGTAAATTTCTTTAACCAACGTTCTGCTCGTTCAATGTCATGTGGTGTATCAAGAGAAGAAATATAGCGACATTTTGTTGTTGGTTTAAATATGAGATTCGAGATATTTATTGCTATTGGTTGGAAATAATTATGACAATATAAAGAATTTTTCAACGAATGCTTTCGTGTGGAAACTGTAGAGAATTGCGACTTTACAGATAAATGGAATTTCCTTGAGATCACAGGAGAGAAGAAAGAGTCAAATGGAGTTATTGAAGAGAGTAAAAGACCACGAAGTGAATTAATTTTTATAATCGATTTATTCATTGTGCTTAAAAAATAGTTAACCATGGGATTTATTAAACTGCATCCTGACATTACAGTTGCTAACTTTAACCAATCACCAGCTTCCATATAAAAAAGCTAAAATCAAGATATGGGCCGTTGTAAGAAGATTGATACACCAAT
>CAJVPS010001781.1:0-14143 GCA_910591765.1 Ambispora leptoticha | reverse complement strand
ATTTTTATATAAAGAGAAAATTTCAATTTTCACTATGTTTTATTAGTAAATTTAGCCCCTGAGTCATTACTTTTGGTTGCCACTGTATATATATTAAAGCTCTTTATTTATCAGAAAATTAGATAAATTATTTTCTCTTCTTAATCTAAATATATAAGTATATACTTTAAAATATCATATTTATACATTATAAAAAAAATGAAATTAAGTATTTTTTTATTTACTATATAAAATCAGAAATAGTTTTTTAAAAATATAATAAATAATTTATATTATTACAACAAATTAATAAGTGGAATTTTACTTTAATTCACCTTAAAAATATAGGATTGGGAGAGATTAAAATAATTAAAGGATAATGTTATTATAGTAACATAAATTTCTTTAATTTTATAATTTTTTGAACTTGAAAAATTCAACCAATTAATTGATCTTTAGGAAACATATGATTTTGAATAATATAATTAGTATATCAGTTATAAATTCAATTACAATTCAATAATATTCTTGCAATATTCTTATAATATTTTTGCAATATTTTAAGATCATTAATGAATAATTAGCCCCAAAATCAATAACAGTTCATAAATAGTTTAATAATAGTTCAGAAATACTTTAAAAATAGTTCATTAATGAATTTCATTTATTTTTATCTTTTATCTTTTCTTTTTAAAATATATATCTTATCTTTTTATTTTATTTTATCATTTGTATTATCATTTAACCTATCACATGTATCTTATCTCTTATTTTTACTTATTTATTTATTGATACTTTGCTCTAAAAATTGTAATTGTAATCTAGAGTAGCAAATAAGTTTAGATAGAAACTTGTAAAATCTCAAAGATATATAAATATTTCTGCTCTGAGATCTGAAATAAATATACTTGAATAGTAATAATTCAATTATCTTTTGAAAACACTTGAGTTATACTTATCTTGTAATTTTTCTATGATTTTTGCCTTGATAACTTGCTTTCATTTATCTCTTCTATCATAATAGATTATATTTTGATTGAAAAAATTCTTGTTAGCTTTTCTATATGCAAAAGCTTGAATTTGGTATTTATTACTTCTATTTGGAAAAGATTTAATAAGCTTCTCTACATACAAAAGTTTTGTTTGACATTTGTTATCTTTATTTTATTTGATATTGATTATCTTAGTTTTATTTGCATTTGTTGCAACTATTTTAGTATCTATTGCTAGTTTTTAAGCATTTATTACTTAATTTTTGATACCATCTCTTAGTTTAATATTCGTGATTACAACTTTATTTTTATATTTTTGTTTTACTTCATTTTTATCTTATGTTAATATAATACTTATAAGTATTAGCACTAGGAAATCTTTAGAATAATTGTTATCCTCTTAATCTTTATAAATAATTTAGTCTTTGCCCTCAAAACTTATTATAAACTATATTTGTGATAAAATCTACCTTCTAGAGTATAGTTTGTAATATTTGGTGCCCTCTCTGTGAACCTCATCCACCCAGAGATTCCAGTTAACTTGTTTTTATTATTTTAAGAATTAGCTACTCTTGAGATATTAGTTACCTAATTAATTGAATAGTTTATAAGTACATATTACTTTTTTATTAGACTCCCAATCAATCTATATCTCAGTGAATATAACAGAGAAAACTCTTGGAAATTCTCACCTCATATTAAACCATATAACTACTATCCTTACTATTTTCCTACCAACAAAAATTCAAATAGAAGATTTGTAAATTTTCTTATTTGGACTTAGGATTATCACATGATCTCATATAACAAACTCTTACAGGAACTCTTTAATAATATTATACAACAAAATCTTATATCTAATTAACTTTAAAGAGAAATTATCAAATTATTAAATATCTTTGTATTTGGAATTAAAATTATAATTGAATAACAGACCTATCTAATGAATAGTGTTCTTTTTATTCTTGAAGAGATAGATAATTTTAAAACTCTCTCAACTAATCAGCTCACAGAATTAGAATATGAAAGTAATAGCTCAGAAGATTCTGAAGAATTAACAGTTATAATCAAACAAATTTAATCTCAGAAATCTCAGTCTAAAGAAGAAATAACCATATTAAATATAATAGACAGTCTCATCCAAGCTCTTGGAAAACTAACTTGATCTATAAAGATTCAAAGAATGAAAAAGATCCTTATTCCAATTTGTAAATTTAAGAGTAATGATTAGAATCCAATTGAATGGTTATATAACTTTAAAATAGTCACAAAAGCCAATAGAATTACCAATAACAGAAAAATCAAGATAGTAAGAGGATATCTAGAGAGACCAGCTGCTGTCTAATTTGATCAATGATCTATAAGTGATACTCTCAGATTAAGTGAATGGACAAATGAAGAGCATGATAATCAAAATTTTACTTACTAATTTATTCTTAAATTTTATTCATCTCATAAAGTATAACAGTGGCAAGATGAATTGGAATCCTTGAAATAAATTGAAATAGTAGAAGAATATATAAATCAATTCATAAAACTAGGAAGCAAAGTAGATCCAAAATAAGCCTATCTGAAAGAATACAAGATTTGAATTTTTAAGAAAGGACTCAAATCTGAAATTCAAAAATGAGTTAATCTAAATACTGATAATACTATGGAAAGCATCATTGAAACTATCAAAAATATAAAAGAAGCTGATTCAGATCCATTCAAATAAACCTATTACCAAACTCAAGCTTAATCAACTGGTGAATAAAATGCTCTCACTAAGATTTTACAAGATCTAACCAGTAGGTTAAATCATGTAGAATCTGATAGAAGATATAATAATCAGAATAATAACAACAATCAATAATGAAATTAGTCAAGAGATCAATCTATTATTATCTGTTATACTTGTGAAAGAAAAGGATATATTGTCTAAATAATATTCAGTCTACAAATCAGCAGTCTAATAATCAAAATACTTCTCAAAATTGAAATAATCAAAATCAAAATAATAATAGTAATAATAATAATTATCAGAATCAGAATATCTAAAATCATAATTAGCAATCCAATAATTCACAAAGCCTGAATACTACTTCTCTTCTCATTCAAATTCAGAATTTGACAGCTGCTTTGTAAGCATCTAATAATGATCCATCTAGTAATTCATCCATCTAATCTAGTTTCTCATTACTAATAACTCATAATTATCTTGCTGGAGAAAGAAAATATCAGAGAATTGTCAAAGAAAAAAGTAGCTGAAAAAGACAAAACCAACTTGAAGAAAAAAAAATGAAAGAAAGGAAAAGCATATCTTCTAATTCTAGCCAAACATGCAGAAATCTATGATATACTCAAAGATTTGGCATCACAGAAAGCCAATATTACTATTGCATAACTCATCAAAACTTTATCTGAACAAAAAATTCAAATGTTAAAAGGAATAAGAAAAGAATCTCAGAAGAAACTTAAATGGAAAATAATATTCATCCAGAAGATCAAAACAATCTCAGCCTGATGTGAAGCCAAAGTTAGAAAGATTCCTGTAGACTTGATTATGGATACTGAAGCATCAGGATGTGTCATCAATCATGAATTTCTCAAATAATTAGGAATAAAGATTTAATGAAAATCAAATATCTCTATATCTGATATTAATGAACATTTCAAGCAATCATTAGGAGTCATTAATAACTTTTCTATTACTATTGATAGAATTATAATTCTATCTAAAGTGGATATTACAGAAGCTCAAATCTATAGTCTTGTAGTAGATATAGATTGATTAAACAAGATCAATATTAAATTGACCTAAAGAAAAATATAATAACCTTTGATTAGAATGGAAAAGAAAAAAGAATATCAATCAAATTCATCTATGGACAAAGAAATACTATATCTAAAGATAATGATAATAATACAAAAATATCTTCCAGTAAAACTTCTGATGATGAGTTTGAAATTAAAGATCAAAATCTAGAAGATCATAATTTTTTTTAATGAATATTTGATAAATTCTGGACTCAGATTCATACTTCATCCAGATGATTTAATAATGTAGACTTTGGAAAAGTTTCCTACCTGATCATAAATTTAATTTCTAAAGTTAGAAATGTTAAAATCTTTGAAAAAGGAATTCAAGTTAAGAATACTACTCTCATCTGAGAAGAATATTCAAGATTAGAAAGAAGATTTCAGCAAACTCACTATCAAAATTCCTAATAGACTTTTGATTGGAGAGGTTCTGTAGCTGAATGTTGATATCATCATAAATTATCAACATCCAAACATGAATATTCTCAAGCTTTTGATGATCTAGTTATCTGGATTAATATTAAAATGAATATACCAAATAACCTATTAACAATTTTATTCCAGAATGAAATTAAAGACTGATGATTAGAAGTAGAATATACTTGAAAATCAGAGAAGATACCAATCACTGAAGAAAAATTCTTTTCTAAAAGTAAGGCCCTATAAAAATTAAAGCTAGAAGAAAGAATAGTTAAATATTCACACTGTAAATACTTTGTGGATAGTGAAACTATTTCAGAAGCAAGAGATAGAAATGAATCTGGAAAATAATTTTTAATAATTACTTTGCTCAATAATAACTTAATTTACCTATCTGTGATTACTGTAGACTTCAAGATAAAGCTAGACACTTTCTTGAAGTAATCTGAAAATATAATGATATCAAATATTTTTGTAACTATACTGAGCAATGTGTGTATACATTTAATCATGATGATTGGCAAAAAAATAATGGCACTATCAGAAAATTGAGAAGTGATGGTAACTTGTTAAATATTTATTAATAATGCAATGAAATTGAAAAAGCAATACTTGCCAGATATATCACTGAATATGATAAAGAAAAAGAGATGTAATATATTACCTATGATGGATCTAAAGAAGCATCAGCTCAAGAAATCTTTCTGGTTATCTATTAACAACTATCTCTATCCTAAAGAAAACAACTTGTTCAATTAGAATATATTAATATAAAACTTTGTAATGAATATTTAATTTCTTGTGATTCAGATATTTGTAAAGATTATGTATGATCTGAACAGGTTGAAAAGTCACTAAAAGAAAAATATCCAGAATCTGAAAAGGAAGAAAAAGCTGAAGATAGTTATTATGATTCAATTGAAGAAATTCTAAATGAATACTATATAGCATCTGGAGATTATGAAGATAAGATAGAGAAAGAAAAACAACTTGAAGAATAATTAGCAAATTTAATGATCAAAATTTAGAATGATAAAGACAAAGAAAAAATATCTGAACAAGTTCATGAACATAATGTAGGATTTGATCTTAGATATCCTGAAAAAGAAGTCATCCTGATTCAATCTTATCAAATAATTATGATTAATCTTTATTTGACAATTAAAGTTTCTGTAAGAACTGTTTATCAACTAATATCTCAATTATCACTGGCCAAGAAAGAAATAAAAGTTAAAGAAGGAATTATTGATGCTAGATATACTGAAAATATTAGAGTTCTTTTGCATAATAATTCCAATGAATCTTATGAGATCCAACCTAATAAATAAATTACTCAAGCAATCTTTTTGCAGCTTGCTCCAATTAAAAAAATGATACCCATAGATATCAGAGAAGAATTAGAAGAATCTCTCATGAAACTCAAGAATTTGGATCAACTGGAAAGGATGAAATGGAAGTGTACTTCTTAGACAAAGAAGAAATTGAAAAAGTAATTAAACAAAGAGAATTAACACTTGGATAACAAGATATCCTACATAACTTATTATAAGCATATAAAGATATCTTTACATTAGATCTAAATGAACTTGAATAAACTAATATTATTCAATATTCAATTGATACTGGAAATAAAAAGCCTATTCATCAAAAGGCTTATAGAGCAACCCTATCTGATCAAGAATTTATTTATAATCAAATTCAACAAATGTTAAATACAGATATCATCCAAAAATCCAATAGCTTCTGGATCTCACCTATTGTAATAGTAGCAAAGAAAAATAGCAAGAAATGATTTTATGTTGACTACAGAAAACTTAATACTCTCACCAAGAAAGATGTCTACTCCTTATCATGAATTGATGAAATGATGAATAATCTTGGAGATGCAAAATGGTTTTATCTATGGATCTTATATCTGATTACTGGCAAATTGAAATGAAATTATCCAGTATTAAAAGATAGTCTTTATTTCAAGAGAAGGATTATACAAATTCAAAGTTATATCTTTTGGATTTTGTAATGCACCAGCAACTTTTTAACAAGCTATAGATAGTATACTTGGAGATTATAACTAAAAATTTGTCATGATCTATATAAATGATATAAATATATATTCAAAAACTTGGAAAGAACATCTGGAACATTTACAAAAAGTATTTTAATGAATTAGAGAAGCTGAATTAAAACTCAACTTGGAAAAATATAACTTTACTTAAGATAAATTATTCTTTCTAGAACATATTATTACTTAAGATGAAATTTTATCTGATCTCTCAATAATTCAATGAATTCAAGAGTTTTCTACCCTAATAAATATCAAGAAGCTTAGATTATTCTTAGAACTAGCTGAATATTATAGAAAATTCATCAAAGAATTCTTACAAATAGTAGCATCATTATTTAAACTTTTAAAGAATGATATCATTTTCATTTGAACTGTAAACCAAGAAAATGCATTTTAGACTTTGAAGGAAAAACTTATCTCTGTCTCAATTTTAATTTATCCTGATTTCACTAAGAAATTCTATCTTTATACTAATGCCTCTGATTCTGGACTTGGTATAGTATTATCTCAAAAAGATAATGAAGGAAAAGAATGAGTAGTAGCCTATGCAAGTATTTTATTAAAACTAGCAGAAAAGAATTATAATGTCACTGAAAAAGAAGCTCTGGTTGTAATCTGGACTATTAGACAATTTTGATATTATCTTCTTAGACCTCTTTTTAAAATCATTACTGATCACAATATATTTCAATAGCTATTTACTAAACAAGTTAATTCTGGATCCTGAATTTCAAGATGGATAATGACTATGATAGAATATAATTTTATTGTCACTTATAGAACTGGAAAGACCAATCAAAATATAGATACACTCTCAAGAATATATTCACAAAAGTAAAATACCAAACACACTTAATTAATTAACTAATTGAAATAATTTTTACTAGATAACTAATTAAATAACTTATCCAAAACTAATTGATTCAACATAATGGATTTAACAACATATTATAACTTAATGAGATATCTGAAAAATGAAAGTTATCCTATAGAATATATTGAAGAATAGCAAAAAAGAATTCATCAATAATCAAAATACTTTTTAATTATTAATGAAGTACTTTACAAAAAGAATCAAAAAAAAGAACCTATCATATTATTTTGAGTACTAAAAGAAAATGAAATTGAAGCAGTAATGACTAGCATATATTCAGATTTACTTGCTGGATACTTTGGATTTGATGAAACTTATCAATGAATTGCTATTAGATATTGGTGGAATGAAATAGAAACAGATATAAAGAACTTTATTAAATCTTGTGAAACTTGTCAAAAAACTAGTAGATGAACAACAAAACAATCTCTACATTCTATTAAAGTTAGACAATCTTTTGATAGAATTATAATTAATCTTGTTGGCCCTTGCAAAGTAATCAAGAAAAGAAATCAATATATTGCTATAGTAATAGATTTACTTACAAAATGGCCTGAAATAAAAGTAATTTCAAATAAAGAAGCCAGTACAATTGCCAAATTTATTTTTGAAGAAATAATTTGTAGATATGAATATCCTAAAGAATTACAATCTGATTAAGAAACTGAATTCACAGCTCAAGTAATTGAAGAACTTACCACTCAATTTGAAATTAAATACAAGTTTTCATCATCCTATCACCTATAGACTAATGGAATAGTAGAATGATTTAACAGAACTTTATGTGGAATACTTTAAAAATATTATATTGAATTAGATAAATAATAGAATGTGTATATATCATCAGCATTATTTGCATACAGGACACTTCAAAATAATATTATTAAGTATAAATCTTTCTTCTTGATCTATAGAAGAGATGTCTAATTATCAATCAATTTGAAATATCCATTACCAATAGTAGAAAATGAAAATAAAGAAGATGAAATATTAGATCAAATATTCTTTTAATCCATCACTTACCAGATAATATCAATATAATATAAAATCAAATCAAAAGATAGTAATAGTAAATGAAAGAAAGATATGACTCAAAATTATAAAGAATTACATAATTTAAAATTAGTAATAAAGTTCTAGTATATAATATAAAATAACATATTACTCATAAAAATAAATTTCAGTTATAATGAAGTACAGAATAGTTCTATATTTATGAAACTCTTGGCAATGGAGCTTATAAATTAAAAAATTAATATGACTAATTATTACGTAAAACTTTTAATAATATTTAATTAAAGTCTTATCACAATAGAGAAGAATACTTTGAGTCAAAAATAATTATTGAACATATGGAAATATCAATAACAGAACAAGAAAATGAAGAATAGATTTTTAGTCTTATGATATTTATTTATTTATCTCTTAATTTACACAAATCTTATTTAATAGTATATGCATACGTACATACTGATTACTTATTAAAAATTTTATTTTATAAATATAAGACTTTCATTTTGATATTTTTATTAAATTTTTATTATTTTTAATTATTTTTACAATCTTATTAAATAGCTTAGTTTCTTGTTAGTATTTAACTCTTTAAAGATGAATATTTTTTTTAGTAATTTCAATTTTATTCAGAATATTTTGATCCTTCACCAATAATTGAAAGATAACAAATTTAATAAAACTTTACAAATTCAAGAAAATTAGTTAATACTTGATAATAGTAATCAGAAAATAGTATATGATCTTATTACTAGAAGATAACTTAACACTAGTATAATTTTAGAAACATCTCAAGAACCTGAACAAATCATAGAAAAAGTCTTAACTTCAATAAGTAATCCATAGAGTATCTCTAGAGTAAAACAATTTGTAAATATAATCAATACTGAAATTTCAAGAACAGTAATTACAGCAAATATTAATTATTAATTTTGACCTGAACAAAGTTGAAAGACAAGAGTTCAGATCATATTTAATGATCTTTTTGAAAATTATAATAATTAATTTGATAAATTACAATTTATTAGATATTATTACTTTGAATAATTACTCAAAAAATACCAAGACAGTATTCTAGAAAATTAATAAAATTACAAAAAGAACTAGTCCAATTTAAAGAAATAACTTCAATAAAAATACTTTTTTCTTGATGATGGATATTTCAAATTAAGAAATAATTAAACATTTCTTCTATAGATTAAAGAGAATAGTTTATATTTAATAGTATTATTTTAAAATATTCTGTATACAAATAATACTAATAATATATATATCTTATTATTTATCTAATATAATATAATATTTTTAAAGTATTTTACATAATATTCTATTGAATTATTTTACTATTCTATTGATCTATAAATGATAAAGTGATAAAAACTTCTATTTAATTCCAAATTAGTAATAAGTTTTTCAATTATTTGAGCTGTGAATTCAGTTTCTTGATTTAATTATAATTCTTTTGAATATTTATATTTATAAATTATTTTTTTGAAAATAAATTTGATGATTATACTAGCTTTTTTATTTAAAATTGCTTTTAAATCAGATTATTTGATAAATAAATTTATTATTATAGTAATATATCAATTTTTTTTCTTGATTACTTTACAAGAATTAATAAGATCAATTATAATTTTATTAAAAGATTATCTAATTTTAATAGGATATAGTAGTTTATCTATTAGTTTTTTAACAAGTTTTATAAGATCTAACAAAGTTCTTTATATCTATTCTTATTCTATTCTATCAATATCTAATAGCTATTTATTAATAAGTTCTATCAAATTCAAAGTGTCTAACAAGTAAATCTAAATATATATTAGTTATTACTACTTTAATTTTATTTTCTTTTAGTACTCAAAGTGATATAATAGGCTTTTTTTTCTATTTTTTTTATAAAGTATTCTATTAATTATTAGAAAGTATTTTGATTATTGATGAATTTTCTTTTATTATTCTTTAATATATTCTATAGGATAACTTTTATTTTCTAAATATCACATTAAGTCATAATATATAGTTAAATCTATTATATTAAATCAATCAGATTTGAATAATTTGTTTAATTAATTATCTAGTAAAAATAATTTCAAATATTTTATTAATTAAGCAAGTTTGATATTTTACTTCTGTGAATATATTCTTGAAAAAGTATCTATATTTTGATTGGTTTTTTCAGCTTTATAAATAATAATGAAGTTATATTCTATTATGATTATTATTCATTTTAAGATTTGTAATTCAGGATTAATTTATTTAATAAATAGCTAATGAAATGTATTATAATTAGTAATAATTTCAAAAAGAGATTCAAAAAGATAATATCAGAATTATCTAATAGTCCAAACTATAGTCAGAGCTTTTTTTAGTAATATTATAATTCTTTTCTGTCAGTTTGAGTGAAATACTTGCATAGACTATTATTTATTCTCTTTCTTTATCATCTTTTTAAGATAATACTATATTAAGTTTAGAGTTAGAGATATCAGTATATAGATAGAATTTTTTTATAAAATCAGAATAGATTAAGATTAGGATAAAGATAAGTTTTTCTTTTAAAATCTGAAATATATTCTCATGATCTATAGTTCAAATAAAAATAATATTATTCTTTAAAAATTTAAATAGTAGTACTGTAATCTGTAAAAATTCTTTGACAAATTTTTTATAATATTCAGCTAGTCCTAAGAATATTCTAAGCTTCTTAATATTTATTAAAATAGAAAACTCTTGAATTTGTTAAATAGTTAAAGAATCAGATAAAATTTTATCTTGAGTTATAATATATTTAAGAAAGAATAAGTTATTTCAAGTGAAGTTGTATTTTTTTAAATTAAGTTTTAATTCAGCTTTTCTAATTTATTAAAAGACTTATTGTAAATAAGTTAGATATTTTTTCTAAGTTTTTGAATATTTATTTATATTATTAATATAAATTATGATGAATTTTCAGTTATAATTTCCAAGTATATTATTCATAGCTTATTGAAAAGTTGCTAATACATTATAAAGTCCAAAAGATATAACTTTGAATTCATATAATTCTTCTCTTGAAATAAATACTATCTTTTCTATACTGAATAATTCTATTTTAATTTATCAATAATTAAAAGTAAGATCTATAAATAAAAATCTTTTGTATCTTCAAGATTATTTATTATTTCATTAATTCATGATAAAGAATAGATATCTTTCTTAATAAATATATTGAGTTTTCTATAGTTAATACAAAATTATTTCTTGTTATTTTTCTTTGCTATTACTATAATAGGTGAAATCTAGAGATTATTAAATTTTTGAATAATATTTGTATCTAATATTTATTGAATTTTATTATAAATGAATTCTTGATCTGGAATAATTATTTTGTAAGTCTTTTAATAAATAGACTTTTCATTTCTAGTATCAATTAAATATTGAATTATATTAGTTTATCTAAGTTTATTTAAATCTGATACAAAAATATCTTTATAAGCTTGTAATAAATTATATAGAATATCTTATTATTTAATAATTAATTCTCTTTATTCAATTACTTTTTTAATTTCTTTTTTATCTAGAAAATATATTTTTATTTTACCTTTTCTAATTAATCTAAATTCTTGAGTTCTATAAGATAATTCTCCTAACTCTTCTCTAGTATTTATAAAATTCATTCTTTTAATTAGAATAAGTTGTAAAAAGATTGCTTGAGTAATTTATTCATTAGGTTGAATTTTATAAAATTCATTTGAATTATTATACAAAAGAACTCCAATATTTCCAGTATATTTAGCATTAATAGTTTTTTTTAACTTCTATTTTTTTCTTGGTCAGTAATAATTAAGATATTAATTGACAAACAGTTCCTATAGAAACTTTAATTATCAGATAAAAATCAATTATAATAGTTTGACAAGATTAAATCAGGATTGCTTCTTCTTCAGGATATCTAAAATTAAAGTCAATATCATATTTATAAGCTTATTCAGATATTTTTTCTTTATCTTTATCATTATAAATTTTAATTATTAAATTTACTGATTGTTCTTCAAGTTTTTCTTCTTTTTCTACTTTATCTTTATATTTTTCAGATACTATATAATATTTATTTAGAATTTTTTTAATAGAGTTATAACTACTATTTTTAGTTTTTTCTTCTTTTTTTAGTTTTAAATATTTTTTCTTCTAATAGTTCTTCAACTTATTCAGATTATATATAATTATCACAAGTATTTGAATCACATGAAATCAAATATTTATTACAGAATTTAACATTAATATATTTTAATTGAGCAAGTTATTTTTTTTGAAAAGAAGATAATTATTGATAGATTGCCAAAAAGATTTCTTGAGCTGATACTTTTTTAAATCTATTATAGATAATATATTACATTTCTTCTTTTTTATCATATTCAGTAATATATTAGATAAGTATTATTTTTTTAATTTTATTATATTATTGATAAATATTTAATAAATTATTATCATCTCTTAATTTTTTAATAGTACTATTATTTTTTTGTTAATTATTATGATTAAATATGTATATATATTACTCAGTATAATTGCAAAAATATTTTATTTTATTATATTTTCAGATTACTTTCAAAAAGTATTTAGCTTTATCTCAAAGTTCATAGTAATTACAAGCAGGTAAGTTAAGTTATTATTAGATAAAACAATTAGAATAATATTGCTTATCAGTTTCATTTTCATCTCAAGCTTCTGAAATAGTTTTACTATTCACAAAGTATTTATAATGTAAATACTTAACTACTCTGCTTTCTATCTTCAATTTTCTTAAAGCTTCACTTCTAGTAAAAAATCTTCCTTTTATAATTGGTATCTTTCTGATTCTTAGGTATTTTCTATTTCTAATCACTAGTTTTTGGTTTTGTTTTGAGGTAAAATTATTGAAAGATTATTTGATATATTTATCTTAACATAATTAAATTATTAAAATATTGAGAATATTCATATTTAAAAGTTGGTAATTTATAATGATATCAATATTTTATAGTAGATTCTCTCTAATTAAAAGAACTTTGATAATAAGTTTACTAAAATTTTTCTTCTAATTTCAAATATTCTTTCCAGATGAAAGTAATATTCTTGACTTATACTTCTTCTTTATAGATTTTAATATTTTTGACTTTAGAAATCAAGTTTATGATTAAATAAGAAACTTTTTCAAAATCTATATTATTAAATTATCTAATTGAAATATGAATCTGAGTTCAAGATTTATCAGATATCTAACAAAAAAAATTATAATCTTCTAATTCTTGATCTTTAATCTTAAACTCATTATCAGTAAATTTACTTAAGGATATTTCAGAGTTATTATCACTATTTTCTGATAATGTATTTTATTATTTATAAATGAATTTAATTAATACTCTTTCTTCTTTTCCATTTTAGTCAAGGATTATGATATTTTTCTTGAGATTAATTTTAGTATTGATTTTATTTAACTAGTTTATTCTTATAATAAAACTATAAATTCAAATTTTGTAATATTTACTTCTGTTAAAATTATGATTTTATTAATAGTAATAGGAAAATTATCAATTACTTCAAGTAATTATTTAAAATATTCATTAATATCAGATATGAAGATATTAATATTACTAAATTTCTTTAATTTCATAATTTTTTAAACTTGAAATTTTTGACTAATTAATAGATCTTTAGAAAATATATGATTTTAAATAATATAATTAGTATATCAATTATGAATTCAATCATAATTTAACAATATCTTTGCAATATTTTTGTAATATTTTAGTAATACTTTAAGATTATAAATAAATAATTAGCTTAAAAGTTAATAATAGTTTATAAATAGTTCAATAATAATTCAGAAATATTTCAAAAATAATTTAGTAATAAATTTTATTTATTTTTATTATTATCTTTTTTTTTTAGAATAATTATCTTATCTTTTTATTTTATTTTATTATTTATATTATCTTTTAACTTATCATATATATCTTATCTCTTTATTTTACTTAT
>CAJVPS010001780.1:0-14143 GCA_910591765.1 Ambispora leptoticha | reverse complement strand
ATATCCGTAGATATTGGCACAGGCCTTAGAAACCTTTGTCATTATTGAAAGTTATAGTCTAATTCCCCTCTCTTTACTCTTTTATTATTTTAGTCTCTTCCAACCCTATATCGTTAGGGTGAATCAAAGTGAAAACCCACTTACTGATTTGCCGTAACAATATATTTTATAGAAGATCTTAAATCTATTATAAAAATGAAAATTAATTATCAAGTTCTAGAAATATTAAAAAATACTTGAAAGTTAGCTATATACTTTGATATAGCTATATAGACAAGAAGACTTTTGAGAATATCAAGTAGACAAAATAATAGCTATCACTCTCAAAACTAGTATAGAAACTATTAAAATAATAATTCTATATCAATAGAACTTGATTAAACAGAAAGTTATTATAATATCAGTAAATTTGATAGATATCAGATCAGTAACAATCAGTAAATATGCTGATCATTACTAATTTTTTGATTATACTGATCCAAAATCTGCGTAAAACTCTGAAAATAGAAATTTCAGAAAAGTGTAATCTGAGAAAACTATAATAATTAGCATAATTACAGGATATTATAGTTCTTTGGACAGAAATTAAATAGATAAATAATAAAAAATCAATTATATACATTATTATTTATTTTTTTTCTTTGAAGTTTACTACAGGTGCAAATTTAACTTTAAAATTCTTTGCCTATTAGTTTTTCAAAACATATATTTATTTAACAAAAAAAGATTTTTTTTGTCAAATCTTGGCACAATATATATCTCTTGTTTTATAAATTCTATTGGAATTATATTATACTCTTTGGTATAATATAAATGAGAGCAACTATACTTTTCTGGCTTATTTGGCATAATATTATACCAATAAACTATAACAAGATTGTATGAATCCTTTGTCAATTCTTGAAAAAACTGTAAAAAGAGCAGTATCTTTTAAAAGGAAATGTGAAGGTTAATTCATTTAAAATTGCTAAATTTGAAATTATATTTTACTATTCTTCAAGTTGTATTTACCTTTCCATATCAAGCATCTTTATCTAATCTATAATAGCTTTAGTCTTTAGCTGAAGTTACTGCAATATTACTGAACCACTTTTTATCATGAAAATTTCTAGATGTTCTCAGAATTTTGCCATTTTTCAAATGAATTATATCATAAATTTTTATATAAAAGTCTTTGCTTTTGAATTCTTATGATGATATATTGAGAAATATGTCTAATGTAGTGATTATATATGATAATTCTTCAATAAAGTTTGAATATGGTGAACTCTTTAAATTCTTCAATAAAATCACTTTTGTTTTAATAGCATTTAAAGATAATTCCCATAATACCTTGTCAAATCCTATAGTTTTATGATAAACTGTCTTGCTCATCATTAGAGTCAATTCTTTGTACTTCATCTGTAAATATAGTTTAGAATTTATAACAAATTGATCACAATTAACATACTTAACTTATTATATTTACTATCTGCTGTATGGTATTTTTTTTATTTGATAACTGGTATGGATTTTTCACATACAACTTGTGAAGTATTTCATATATTTTCATTGAGAGATCATTCAAGATATTATATTTATGAATTATCAGAATCACATGATAGTGCCAACTATGCAGTTTAGGAAAACTACATTTTGTAATAGATAGAGATGAGAAGATTCTCTTAAATTCAGTTAACTAATTAGCAATGAGAATCTGTATTCATTTTCAAAGTCCATTATTAGTTCTTTAAAGTTTAATTAATTTTGCTTTATTTTATCTCAAATTCTTTTAAATCATTTTTTGTAAATGACTCTCATCTACTCATCATATACATTCTACTAAACTTTACATAAAGTATGCAGAGTTCATTGCAGGTTATATTATTCCATGTATCAAAGATATTATCTAACATAAAAAGAGTGATTTTCATAATATATTAATAGTCTGCAGCTGTCATCACTTTTACTTAACCTAATTTATCAAACAGCTTCAACCCAGAAAAGTAAGAAATTTGATGGAGGTGGCTATCAAAGTTATTTAGTAATTCTATTTCTCCAACTTTCTTCAAAATATCTTGAATGAAGTTCAATTGGTATTTGAAGAGATCAAGATTGATATGATACATATGATCAGGTATGCAAGCTTCATAAATATTTAAATTTCTATAATAATTTAACAATTTTAATTTAATTATAACTTAAAATTATTTAAAAATAATTGCAGAAGGATTAACATTCAAATACTTACAAGAATTTCCAGAATGTATTTTCAATGTTATATATGGAAAAATTCTTATCCTAATCTTCATTTATAATCTGTCACATATTTTCTGATGTTCTAAGGTTTGTATCCTCTGATGTAAGATTCATATTATTGAGATTATCTTGCAGAACTATACAGATGTGACAAGATATTTTGTATCTTGCTGATTTATATATTATAATCACATTATCAGCTTCAAGTATATTTACAAGAAAGACTGAAATATGTGCTACAAAAATTACTGGTCATCCTTGTACTCCAAAATATAATTTATTGGATTTTTCTGCTAGAGGACCAAGTATAATTTTAAAGTACTTGTGATATACTTCATATTGCAAGTTTCAAAAATCTTTGGTAATTTTTATTATTGAGTCTTGAACTTTAGACAAAAAATCCAAAAGAACTTTAGCTTCTGATTTATTTTGAAGTCAATTTGGAAAGTTGCCAAGTATTAAAAATACAGAATATTCTGATATCTTGCCAAGATCATCAAAGATAATGACATCTGAATATAGAATGATTAATAATAGATGATGTAATGAAGAAAGCATCTTTTCAGTCTTGTATTACTAATCATATTTATACTATTCTCCAAATACTCTTATTTTAACTTCATCTTCCTGGTAATTACTTAATGTTTACTGATTTGTTAATTTTATTAATAATATTATAGTAATTGAAAACTTATTATCTTCTCCTTTTTTAGAATGTCCTGTTGATTAAAATTATCTGTTATTCCTGGTCATTATAAAAGTGTTTGGATGGCTCAAAAAATTGGATAGTAATAGAGAGTAAAAGTGATGTTAGAAAAAGTTCTGACAATCTTTTCTTTGAAGTTAATCAAAGATAATTTTATTTGATTAAGATAATCTTTTCTACTTTTTGTGAATTTGGACAATGGTGATTCCTCCAGATTACCATGCTTATTAAAGAATTTAATTATTTTATCTCTAATCTTATTCAAAATATTATTCTCTATTACCAATTTTATAAAGTTATAGTAAATATTATTAGACCATTGTGCTAAGCATTTCAGTTCAATTTTTTCTTTGATGATTTTCAAAGTATTATTCAAAGTTATATCTTGAAGATCTTCAGAATCAAAGCTAGTATCTGTGTCTATTAGCAATAATTCTTCAGAACTTTCTTCTGAAATCTCTTTGGTAACTTTCACAGATAATGTCATTTCTTCAGCAACTTCCACAGATAATGTTATTTCTTCTTCAACATTTAGAGATAATATCTTTGTTTCATTATATTTTACCAATATTGTCAAAAGAGATGATCTTGTAATCAGTATATTTCACAAATCTGCATCATGCTCTGGTCTTTGTATTGGCTAAGATAATTATGGTCTTTGCAAGATATGACCTGTTGATTGAGAAACAGTTCTTCTTCCATGATATACTGTATTGGTATGCTATATCAGTCTATTGGAAATTGTAAAATACCATTTGCAAATTTAACAACAATATTTAGCTATTGAATAATAGATTTTTATTAGAAGTTAAGTAAATTTATATATTAATTAAAGGGGAATAAAACTTTGATTTATTTTCAAGTATAGAGATCTTCCTAAATATATTTAAAAACTAATCCCTGAATCTCTTGTGATGTATTTAGAAAGATTTTTTGTATTTTAAAAATATTATCATTATCAATAAATAAGTTTTTTCTTCATATAAAAAATACTAATAATTTATTAAAGTTATATAGATAATGATTAGCATTATAATATTAATATAATATTGATATAGTATTGATAAGAACAGATAAAGTATGTTACAGATTTTTTTTATAGTTTGGTAAAGTATGATAATTATAGCAATCTGTTATATAAATAACAGGTCACTTCTTTATTTTTTTATTACTTTATTTATTACTATATTTCTTTTTTATTTATTACTATTATTTTTTAATAACCATGTCCAAATATTTTTACAGATTATCAAGATGATCTAAGAAATCTTCCAAAGATGATTCTTCAAAATCAACTGATATAATATTATTTAACATAGAATAACTAAAAATAGAAACTTCTGACCAAACAAAAAATCTATTCAATTATATAATTACAAAAAGTAGACAAGATCTTTTAAAGTTTTTTTGTAATTGCAAAGATTATAAGAATTTTCTAATTAAATTTCTTAAACTTACTTCAATAGGTCCAAAATTCTGATAATCAACTCTATCTTCTTTTATATCTGCTACTTTATTTTCATAATCTGTTTTTTATTTACTATTTCATCTGCTATTTTATTTGCTACTTTATCTACTACTTCATCTTTATCAGATTAGTAAACTGATATCTGCAAAAAACTGTACAGAGATATTATAAATAAATATTTTTACTAATTTCTTCTATTACATATAATAGATAATAAAAACAAGCATAAAAAAATCATAAATCTTACCATAATTTCTTTTCTTCTATCATCTTATTCTTCTATATATTAATTTGCTCTATCTAATTATTTATCATTTAGTGATGATATGAAGATTGATAATATTAGATATTCTTTATCACCAACTCAATTTTTACTTATTCAAGTATCAAATAATGAAAGATCTTTGAGCTATAAAGAATTTGAGCATATAATAAATATTCTAAACAAAAAATTTGATAATATATACTGTTTCTATCAATTTTTAGATGATCAAGTACAAGAATAAATTAAAGTAATTAAAAAATTAGTTACTACCAATGAATTATCCAAAATATTCTAAAAGGTATTTATCTTTGATTATTTTCAAAGTCAAAAATCAATCTGCAAGATCTACTAAAGTTCTTTTTTCTATTATTCTATATAACAAGTATATAAGAAGATAGCCAAGAAGTTAATTCTTATAATTAAGAAATATTGACAAATATTAGAGAAATATTTGGTAAAAAATGCTAAAGATTATATTAATAGTCTGAATTATAATATGTAGATATCTATGTTCATGAAGAAATACATTTATTAGATTTGTTATAAATTATATAAATTTATAAATTTTTTATTAATTATTTTTGTTTGATAATTTTAGATAAAGATAAAATGCCATAATAAATATAATAATTATATTTCTGCTATTCAAAATACTATCTTTTCAACATTTAGTAAAGAGAAATTAGTAAGAGTTAATAATAATACATCTGTCATCTATCTTGTCAAGTGAAAGAAAAGCAAGAAAACTCAAACTACATATAAAAATCTCTTTTAAAATAATAAATTGCTTATAAATATCAGTTATATAGTATTTAAGAAATATAAAGAAAAAGTGTTATCATTGATGTATTGTATATTTATCCTAGCTATCTGTAATATTCTTCTTAGTCTATTAACTTTAGAAATCAAATATAAAGATAGATCAGTAGCAAGATATATACTCGTATTTATGGTAATTAATATTTTTAAATTTGCTTAAAGTATATATTAAAAATTATTCATATAATGAATATTTAGTGAGTTGTGAAAAACAACCAGCTAGTAATGTCAGAAATGATAACAGAGATAGCAGAAAAAGAAATTAAAGAGACAAAATAAGTGACAAAGAAAAAATACCAAAAGTCATAGGCTGAGAATATGATGAAGAAGATAATAATAAGAAAGATAATGATTATGATAATTTTGTAAGTTTCTTTAATATTCTTTGTAATTTATTTCTTTAAAGTCTTTAAAAAACTAATTTTTTATTTAAAAGATCACTAACTTGAATTGCGAATTTATATAATATAGTTTTCTTTAAATTTATATTTTATTATTATATATATATAGTTTATAATAAAATAAATATCTTTATTATTGTTTAACCTATAAATTTTACAGTTACTTGAAATTATTATTATTACTTGAAACTGATATTATGAAGTTTTGCGCAGAATTTTAAAAAAAAATTAAAAAATCTGTACAAACCTATATTTTATTACAGATCTGTGCAGATTTTTTAATTTTTTTTCTTTATCAATTATTATCAGGTTTGAAGTTTTATACAGATTTTGGATCTGAAAATCTGTGCAAAACTGTGCTCTTAAAATTTTCTGATGTTATAATTTTCAAGTATATTATCTATAGTTTGTTAAAAAGTTACTAGTATATTACAAAGTCCAAAAGATATAACTTTAAATTTATATAATTTTTTTCTTGAAATGAATATTGTTTTTTCAATACTGGATCATTCCATTTTAATTTGTCAGTATCTAGAGATAAGATTTATAGATAAAAATCATTTTGCATTTTCAAGATTATCTATTATTTTATCAATTCATGATAATAAATAGATATCTTTCTTGATAAGAGTATTGAGTTTTTTGTAATCAATACAAAATTATTTCTTGTCATTTTTCTTTACTACTACTATAATAGATGAGATCTAGAGATTATTGAATTTTTGGATAATATTTGCATTTAATATTTATTGAATTTTATCATAAATAAATTCTTGATCAGGTATTATTGCTCTATAAGTATTTTGATAGATAGACTTTTTATTTTTAGTATCAATTAAATATTGAATTATATTAATTTATCCAAGTTCATTAAGATCTAATATAAAAATATCTTTGTATATTTATAACAGATTATATAAAGCATCTTGTTATTCAATAGTTAATTTTTTTTGTTCAACTACTTTTTTAATTTTTTCTTTATTTAGAAAGTACACTTTTATTTTATTCTTTCAGTTAATCCAAATTCTTGAATTTCACAAGATGATTCTTCTAACTCTTCTTTAGTATCTACAGGATTTATTTTTTTAATTAGAACAAGTTATAAAAAGACTACTTAGATAATTTATTTATTAGGTTAAATTTTATAAGATTTATTTGAACTGTTATATAAAAGAATTCCAATATTTCCAGTATATTTAGCATTAATAGTTTCTCTTTTAACTTAAATTTTTTTCTTGACTAGTGTTAATCAAGATATTAATTAACAAATAGTTTCTATAGGAACTTTAATTACCAAATAAAGATTAATTATAATAGTTTAATGAGATTAAACCAGGATTGCTTCTTCTTTAGAATATCTAAAATTGAAGTCTGTATCATGTTCATGAGTTTATTCAGGTATTTTTTCTTTGTTTTTATCATTATAGATTTTGATTATTTAATTTGCTAACTATTCTTTGAGGTTTTCTTTTTCTTTTATTATATCTTCATAATTTCCAGATGGTGTATAATACTTGTTTAAGATTTCTTCAATTAAATCATTAATAAATGAATAAAAATAATAATATTTTTATATAAAATAATAATCTGAAATATGACTAATAAAATAATAAAATAATTGATAATGATTAAATTAGTATAATAGAATTATTATCTTAATTCTTTAATTTAAATTTAATTAAATATTTCTAGAATGAGATAAATAAATATCTGAAATAATTAAATATCTTAATTAATAATTAAGATTAACTATGAAATATTATTTAAAAAATATGAATAATAATAACTACTAAATTTAAAACTTAGCTAATTAAAAGTATATCTAAGCAAATAAATAATATAATTAATATTAAAGAAGAATATATTAGATAATAAAGAATATTTTATTTAAATTTTATTAGATTTTATTTATTAATTAGCAATAGTATTTTAATTTTTATATTTTAAATTAATTAAAAGAAATATATTATGTAAAATTATATAAATCTCTTTTTTTATTATTATAATAATTATCTATGAGATTATTTCTATATATTTTTTAAGATTTATTAAGTATATATATATTTAATTTATAGATTTTCAATATATATATGCAAAGTTATTAAACTTTTAGATTTGTTATTTGGATAATGCAAAATATTTAGCAGCTATTATATATAAATAATTAGAGTTAAATAAATATTAAAAGTATTTGAATTAATTATTTATAATTAATTTTTATTTTATATATTATTATAATTATATAGCAATTAATATAAGTAATAAGAATTAAAAATAATACAAATTATATATACAAAAAACTTGATTATATATAGCATTTACAGTTATATTTTAATAAAAATTTATTTATCAATGTAATATAAACAAATTTAAAAAAATAATCTCAGTTTTTTCTCTTTTTTTATTATAAATAAAAGAAATTCTAATTATTAATCAACAAGAAACTATAAGTTATTTTTGAAAATATAATATTTATAATATCTTAACTTTAGTAAAAAAAGTAATATTTTTTTCTTTATAGTATACAAATATACCACTTAAATAAGAAAATAAGAAACTCAAATCTATTTCTTATTTAAATATCTCACAATTTTAACTTCTTAAGATTAATATATATTAAAAAGAATCATTATAAATAATAAGTATCTTATCTATAATAAAATTATTATAAAATCTTATTTCAAGATTAAAATATTTATATGAATAGTAAATTATAAGATTAACAAGCTTGAATATCATTTAAAGCTTCTTATAATTATCTCTTTACTTTTAGAAAAATATTATTTAGCTCAAGTGAAATGAATAAAGAAATATTACAAAAAAGCTGAAAAATTATAGTATTCTCAGATAAAATTAGATTTTAAATATTCCAAAATATTATAAATATATTTTATAAAGATAAAATAAGTATTCTACAGAAGAGAATTCCAAAATATCTGGAGAAAGTTCATATTTGGAATGTGTTTCTATATGTGAAATAATTGACTTTTATATATTTACTTAAAATATGAATATAGTATTTTATCATGAAATTTAACTAATAATCTTTTTGAAAATGCATATAGAATTATGAAAGAATATTAAAATTTTCAACAAAATAATAACTCAAAGCATAAGACTATAAAAATAAAAATATTTATTTATTATTAGATTTTTGAATAGCCATTTTATAGTTCTAATCTTAATCTAATAAAAAATTTCTAGACAAATATCAAGAAAAGGATGGAAAAATAAATCAATAAAATAGTTAAAAAAGAAAAATCAATTAATATTAGTCATTAGTATAGATCGATTAGGAAGGAATAGAAGAAAATTTCCATGAACTTATATCTTAATCTGGTAAAGAGAATGTTAGATTATGTAAGTGAGGTAATTGAAAATATGGAAAAAAATAAACTATTAATGTATATATATTTTAAACATCTATATTTGATCTATATTTTTGTAAAATCATAAGTCAAATAAATAAAATCTGTGAAACTTATGGCCATAATAATGATTCTTATTACTTATAACAATCACTATAGCTTTTTGAGATTATTCATAATAAATATTTTTTATTATATTTATATAATATGAACAAATACTTCATGAGGATCTTATGAATACCATTAGAGATCGTGGGTTTTCTGTTAGAAATATCATTTTCCAGCAAGACAGGGATCCTAAACATCGGCAATTTCGACGAAACGGTGGTTTAGGAACAATCGAGTTCGAGTTTTGGTTTGGCCATCACAATCTCCCGATCTAACCCATCGAGCATTTATGGAATGAGGTTGATCGTGTCTTCCTGGGCAAATTTCGAGTAAGGAAAACTTGTGGAGCAAGATACAACAGGTTTGGCAGGAAATTGATGTTGAAACCTGTACCACTCGAAGCCAGAAAGAATTCGTGATGTAACAATGGCTATACGAGATGGTCGAATTCTAACTAATATATATGTTTAAATAAAAAAATTTAATAGTTAGTTAAGTTTATTATGTCGTATTTTATTATATACGAAAAAGAAAAAAGTAATGCAACAGTATTTACTGAATAAACGCGTAATTTGCGGGATAGTTATTCTATGCATCTATATTTAGTTTTGATAGTCTAAAAACTATACTAACGTTAAGTTGTTTAAATTTATTTTCTGCATGATCTGATTCGTCTGCTTCATAAATTGTCATTTTACAAAATACCTAGCATTGATAGAAAGTGATCTATTTTGAAAATCATCTTAGTTATCATGCATTCTTCTAACATGTGTTCATTGCAGCAGTTTTTTTCTGGCATTTCTTAAGATAACAATGATAATAAGTATTGTGAAAATTCAAAATATTGGATCTCATTCTTTTTATAAAATATTTAACTGTTATGTATTGTGCTATACACTGTATATGAACTTGAATATTTGAAATAAATAAAACAAACGATTAATATATATTATTACTATAATATACTATAAAAATTTCTATTTGCGTGTTCTACACTATAGTAACGTTAAAGTTAAAGAAATCACACACTTCATTGTGTATGTATACAATATTCTGTGTTAAACACCAACATGATTTAAAAGTTCTCTTTATATATGTATATTTATTAGTACAAAGCACGCATCTAATGTGATCCAAATATTCATTCTAGCATTTGCTGCCTCCATGAATTTGTTTTTCGGAAAATACACGTAGTAACAGCCGCTACATTTATGAACTCTGCGAGATGAACATTTATATTCTTGACATTTACTACAGAAATTCTGTACTTAACAGGGACGACATTTTCATGTTCTCGTTGGTAACATTCATGCAATAGTATTGATAAGCTCATGAGTATTGTGACCTGAATACTCTTTATAGCCGTAGCCCAACTATCGACATTCGTCACTCATTACAATTTGATTTTATGTGAGCTTGAACCATGGTTAGAATCATTTCTAAAAATTTAGCATAGCTTAGAACTGTATTCATCCTAGTTGCGACTTGTGAAGATAAACATAGTGCATTTTCAACAACGCAGAATCATTAATCTTTCTAACGTTTCGTATTTCAACTTTAAAAATGAATTATTCGGAAGAATGAGATAAAAATCAAGAGGCGAAACATTTTAATTAGCCATTTTGATATGCTGGATTGAGTAGAAATGAATTTACAATGCTCCACAGAAGTAATCGATCTCACCACTCAACGAAAAGCTGGTTTCCAGATTCTCATACTACGAGCAAGATTTGCGGCTAAATCATCAGGTAAGCGAATTCCATTCTACATGTATTGTTAATTGCATCTTTAATCCATTAAGAGCTCTAACTTTTTTTATCATCAACCTTCAATCGGATTTTGGTCAGACAACATTGACGGCCATGAAAATCATCCAAAAAGTTGCTCGACGAACACGAGAAGCCCACGTTTGTATACTGTAACTATAAATTTGGCATCTGGAATATCGTTCTTTGTCCAGAAAACTACCAGTCCTTAAATAAGGATTGATTTAGACAAAATATGCTTCGTCTGAAAATTATAACTTTACTTCAGTCAAAGATTTTATCCAATGTAACCGTCTTACTTTGTGGATATCGTAAACAGAGGTTTAGAAGTTTCGCCATGTATTTGCCTGTAAATGTCGTTGAATAATGTCAGCACTAAAATTAGCATTTCTTTCTTTCATTTCCCGTTGGCAGTTGCGTTGGTTTGCTTCTGTGAAAGCTCTACAATCTTTTCATCTTGCTTCGGAATTGTGTATTGATCACTTAATCTTTTGTTTCCTTCAATAAACCACTATAACGACTGTATTCAGCTGTAGCTTCTATAAAAAAACGATTTCGTATCGTGGTAAATTAGGATGACATTATTTGTAGAAGTTTGGTGACATAAAACGCATGATTTTAAGATTGGGAGTTATAAAATTGTCTCTTGATACGTGGTATACAGTATGTATCGTATTTGTTTTGCTGGGCTGATCAAAAAATTATACACCTATCCGATTTTACGTGTAACCATTTTTCAAATCACTTTGCCAACACTATAATTTTGTTAGGTTAGGAAGATTTTGGCTTACATGTACAGTGCGCGGAAATAAGTCACCGACCACGTGACACCGATCGATTTTAATGAAACGTTTTAAATTCAAAAAACACGATAATTACTGCACCAAATTTAATAGATTTTTTTTATTTAAAAGATAAAGACTACAACGTTTAACTAACACTTTGTTGGATGACCTTTACTTTTTATAACAGCAGCAACTTGACAGGGCATGCTATTAACAAGATTTTGATATTTATCAACATCTATATTTTCTTGAAGTATTTCCCATAAATCCTCACTATTTTTTGGTAATGGGATATGTGTCCAAACTCACCTCTCTAGCTCATCCCATAAATTTTCAATTGGATTCAGATCCGGGCCTATGCAAGCCATAGAATACTATCAATCTTATTTTCTTTTCAACTTTTAACTATTCTTGCAGCGTGTATAGATGCATTGTCTTCTTGAAATAAATAGTTTTCCCAATCATTCAAGTTATCTAGAAATAGTAACAAGTAATTTTTTAATATATTTACATATACTGCAACTGGTACCTTTCCATTTAATTTTTACTAATGAATCAAGATTATATTTCATGAAGTATTCTCACACTATCACTTCTTTTGACCTGACTTTATAGTAGAAATTAAATTATTCACCTCACATTTTCATGAGACTGTTTTCAAACTAATCTTTTATTGTTTTTCTGAATAGTTCAAACTTGGATTTATCACTTTCCTATTTATTTATCAATTTTCTTTATTTTCTAATTCAAATAAAGCTTTTTTATTTTATTTTTTTTACTTATAAATGCATCAGCTTAACTATAAAATCTTATTCATAAAAATACTTATTTAAGATTTTTTATAGATATTTTTTGTCTTTTTTGGTTATTATAGTTAGTTCTAGAAGATAAAACTTCATATCTATAATTTTATAACTAGAAATAATATTATAAATAGTAATTTGTAATTTGAGAGTGATTTAAAGCTTTAATAATCTCTTTAAAATTATATTTTCAGGTTTCAATAATTTTTTTATGTTCAAAAATAAAAAGTTCTTTTTTTTATTAATTGCATCTTATATAGAAAAATCTTGGTAATATATGATAAAATAAAAGATAAATTAATATTAAAATGATAATATAACAGATTTTAAAGATAAATAAATAAACTATTAATAATTATATGATTAGTAACTTTTTTCTATACATAATATATTTTTTGATCAAAAGTATTTAATTATTTTAAATCAGATAAAAATATACAAACTTCAATAATTTATAAATATAGTATGTGACAAAAAAACTTAACTATTTGCTGATTATATTAGATAATGAGTAAATATCTTTAATTTTAGCTTAATTTACATCATTTTTTACTGAATTAAAATTAAATAACAGATTTATTTATTATATTTGTTAAATAAATTCTTGCAAAATTCACTATTAAAATATTATTAATTACTTACAAATAAAAGATATATAGATTATTATATTATTAGAATGAAGATATTTATTCTATATTTAAACTATTCAAACTGATTTTAATTCTATAAAAAATTTATGAACTATTATTGAGAATAATATTAAGAAATAAATATCTAAAAATTTGAATATTTTAAAGAATTTTTTAATATAAGAATAGGATCCTATTTCAAAAATCATTTTAAATAATTTAATTAATTTAATAAAATATTATTATAAGTTAATTATTGAAAGCAAAGATAAATAAATTAATTTTTAAGTCTAATAAATTTTATTCTATAACTTTTTTGCTTTTAAATGATATATTGATTACTAAATTTGATATAATATTCATGAATTTATAATGAATTTAGTATAGTTAAGTTTTTTTGTTACACACTATATAAAATGTTTATATTATTTTATTCAGAAAAATATGAATTTTATTAATATCTAGTTGGATTTTCATGGCTATTTAGTATTAGAGACTTGAACTGAGTACCCAAACCTTTAACTGGTTAACCGAACCGGTTCCAACCGAGTTCAACCGGTTTAACTGAGTTTTTTTCAGTTGACCCAGGTTAACCGGGTCAACCGATCAACCGAATTAAGCGTTCAATCAAAACATAAAATAGTTGTACAGATCATCATTATTTCACAATTATTTATTTGAAGCAAAAGCTATTTTTTCCTTTTTGTGCTCCGCTATATCGAGCGAACAAAAAAAACTATTCTCAATTTGATTCTGCTTTTTTTTGCTTATATAGGTGAGAACTAGG
>CAJVPS010001779.1:0-14145 GCA_910591765.1 Ambispora leptoticha | reverse complement strand
CATATTTATATAATTTCGATATAATAGTTATTATCTACTGATAACTATTCTTTAGAATTAATTTTTATTTTGAACTTTTTTTTCCGGAATAATATACTAGCAGTAAAATATACTTATCATGGATACCCAAAATTTTCAAGAAAATATCAAACATATGTCAGCAGAAGTAGAAGTATTACCTTCTCGATCAGAGAGCTCAGAAATTATTAAAAATTTCGCTCCAGAGATAGAGGAAAAAAATAGCAAGGCATTTTACTATCAGGGACTTAAAGCTTTTTCTCAATCAAAGATTTCGGAAAGTAAGGAGAAAAGCCAGATATTTTACTACGATGAAGAAGAATATTTACTAATCCATTCAAGTCGCAATATAATAATCGCTGAAAATGATGACTATGGATCAATAGCAACTATTAATCAGGATTTAATTAATGGGAAAGATATCCCATTTATGTCTTGTGACATAGAGGAATATAATGAGTATATAAATAATACCTCACACTATATTTTATGACTTTATGGTTATCTTGTTAACAGTCAAAAAGCTGTAGTAACTATTTCAGGTATTAAAGTTTTCTTTGATATTCATATTCCCAATAATGAGAATACAAAGTTATTTGAGTCCAAGATAAAGGATATTCTTATTAAAGGAAAAGATAATGAAGGAGAAACTGCAGATATGACTGAGCTCTGAATAGAATATGTGAAGGCTTTTCCAATCAGGGGATATCATCCAGAAAAATTAACATATTTACGTATTATCACAAATATAAAAAAATAAAGATCTATAGCTCTTAATATTATTCTAAAATATAATTCAGAAATTGAAGGTACGTATAAGCTGGAAATAGCCTTAAATGATATGAGAGCATATTATTGAAAAGTTGCTAGAGAATATAGAATACCACTTTCTAGATGGGTATTATTAACTGATTATAAATACAATAGTAATAGAATACCTTATAGTGCTCGCTCATCACTTTGTGAATATGCATTTTATGTACCTATTAATAATTACCACTCTATGGAAAATCTCTCAATTTTATACAAAAATTATTCTTCACAACTTCTTACTCGTAATTGAGCATTAGTTCTTACCTGGAATATAGAAACATATTCAACACTTGGATTAGACCATTTCTCTATGACGAAATATAAAGAGGATAATATATTTATGATTTGTATGACTGTTTACTGGAAAGATGATTCTATCCCATTAAAACAAATCTGTCTTATTGATGTGGAAATGGCACTGGACCTAAATTAGATCATAATTATTTGTAGATATGAAAGGAATCTATTAAAGATATTTGTTCTATGCTGGCAGGCTTTAGCCCCTGACATCGAACTCACTTTTAATGGATCTAAGTATAACTGGTTATTTGTAGTGGAAAGAGTCACCCAACTAAAAATTCTAAATTGAATGATGGCAAAGATGTCAGTAAATCCATGAAAAAAGGTTACAATCGATTCTATTCTTCATTAGAGTTATTGTGGAGAGATAGGTGAACCTTTCTATAAAGATTTCTTTCATAAAGAACAAACATAGGGATCTTTCAAAAAAGAAAACAAGGGTAACAAAAAGAATCGGGAAGGGATCAAAATTAAAATTATCCCAGATAAAAATTTTATATTTACTTTTCTCAAGGTTCCCAGTTGCGTTCCAATAGATATAAAAATATGTTATGAAAAACTTTATCCAAAATCTAAGAAAAAATCACTCAACTATTTCTTAAGGATACATGATCTTGGTAGTAAAATAGATTTACTAATAAAAGTTATGAGAGAATATTATACATGAAGCAAGGAGAATACCTCACTCGAGACTGCTAAAAATATACATAAAATTGCTAAATATTGTATTAAAGATACTTTAAGTTGTCAAGAACTTATGGTTAAGAGAAATATAATAAATAATTACAAAGAGGTGACCTCAATTACATATATTTCTTTATTCAATTCACACTACTATGCTGGAGGTATGAAGGTATGTAATCTATTAGGTGCTGAAGCGTGAAAAAGAGATATATTAATTACTTTGATTTCTCCTAAGTAAAAAGAAAAAGGCACGTTCTCTAGAGTCTATGTATTTCCACCAGATAAGAGTTTAGAAAATAAATGGCCTGTCATGGGTTTGGATTTCGCATCTTTATACCCAAGTATTATAATGAACTATAACCTCTCACCTGAGAAAATGACTCTATCACCCAAAGAAGCAGATAATTTAAAAGAAGCAGATGAGACCTTCTATAAAATCAAATTTCCTTTCAATGGTTGAATTTTATATGCATAGTTTGTAAGACATGAAAATAAAAATAATAAAATAGGGTTATATCCATCAGTTTTAAAAGAGCTCCTTAATAAATAAAATAAAATGAAGGCTCAATTGGAAATACTTAGCAATATAAAAAAGTATATAGAATTAGTAAATAGTAAAATAAAAGAGAAGAATTTGTTGGTGACCGATGCTATTGATTATACTCTGAAAAATGAGGAAGATAAAGAAAAATGTGCTAATATAAATGAAATCTTGATTCCTTTCATTAATGAAACTTATGAGAATTTCAAAATAGAATATGATTCCATTTGTTTTGATCACACTTGCTTGGATTTGAAACAAAAAGCAGTAAAAATATATATGAATACCTTCTATAGAGAAGCAGGTAATGATCTATCTTCATTTTTCTTCTTACAATTAGCTGGTGATGTCACATCAGCAGGATAATATAATATTAAACTTATTGCTAAGTATGTAACTAAGAAGAAAGGTTTTGGAATCAAATATGGGGACATTGATTCTTTATATCTCACCTGTCCTATTGAATATTATAAAGAATGTGATCTTGCTTATAATAATGGTAAAGGCACAATTTTAAAGTTGGAGTATTAGACCGAAATGGTTAATATTACTATGAAAGTAATGGAGAAATTATGTGATGATGTGAATACATATCTTAGAATAAAGAATAGATCGATCTATCTTAAAATGGCTTATGAAGAAGTTTTATTCTTAGTAGTATTTACTGATAAAAAGAAATATTTTGGAATACCATATAAAAAAGTTCCAAACTTTAAACCGAAAGATCTTTTTATAAAAGGAATTGATACTGTGAAGCAAGGTAAGTCCCAACTTTTCAAAACTATAGGAAATCGAATTATGTGGGGTGCAATGGATATTAACAATAATTGAATACTCCATGAGATTATTGAAGAGGTTCTTAAAAAGGCTATAACCAATCCTAATCAATAGAATTTTGACCAGTTTATAAAAACTGATGCATGAAAACCTAATGTAGATAACAAATGTATCTAGTGATTTATAGGATGGATGAAAAAAAAATATAAAAACAAGATTCCTGATCTAGGAGAACACTTTAGTTATGTAATGGTTTATCCTGATAAAGTTTTTGATTTATCTGATTTTAAACTCACTATAAGAAAGGCTGATCAAATAGAATTCGTGGATATTGCAAAAGGATTAAATAGAAAATTGGATCTATCCCATTACTTTGAAAATACTATTAATGAATTTTATACCCAATTTATTATATATAATAAAAAATATGAACCACCATCTACTGACAAAATCATGAAGGTTACTGATTCAGATGAGAAACATAAACAGATTGATACATATGCTCAAAATAAGACCAAGAAGTGGCTTGAGTCATATATCAAGAAGATAAATGTGATAGATGGAATCACTCTTAAAATAATATCTAATTGTAGATATGCTTACAAACACGCTTACAAGAATATAATCAAAACCACGCAATCTATATTATATTAGAAGGTAGGTAATATCTACAAGATATTTCATGGGGAATGGCTTAGTTTTGAGGATTTTAAGATAACCAATAATATCAAGAGAATATGGGAAAAGTTTATAAAGTATGTCAGAGCATATACTAAAAATGATAATCTCTTGATAAGTGAAGGGATAAAAAAATCTATATGCTCTGATTTTACAAAATATCTAAATGTACTTATCCTAATTATCAAGAAATATAATATTTTCTTTCATAAGTTAGTATATTATATGTGATATAAAGAGTATATAACAATCTCAGATAAAATTGGCCAACCCGAGACTATGAGAAAAAATGAGATAATTACTGAACAACCTATCTTATCTCATATATCAAAAATAGATCAACTAGTACTTGAGAGTTTTCTAAATACATAGAACAAGACAGTCAGCTCACTATAATTATATCTTTATATTACCATCATATATATTTTTTCATACATAAATAATATCCAAGTTTAAATAGATGTTTGCCTGATTCACATATCCCATAATCAATCACTTTTTTTATGATCCTTTATTTCAAAGAAATGACTCTTAGAGTCTAGAGTCGCTTCTTCAGGCCTGCAGAGTAATGGTACTTCAAGCCTATCTACATTCTATGTACATCTCACAAATCACATAACTGCAATAATCAATAAAGCAAATAACATATATGCTGATAATGGTGATATTAAAGTACTTGCCACAGCAGGAAGAGGCAAAGCCTCAAGACTAGATTTTATTACTCCTATTTCTCCTTTTAGAATTTGAAAATTCGATTTAATTAAAGCAGACATATTATTATTCAGTTGTATAAGATGCAGAGTCACATTTTAAGACATAGTCTCTGATATATTGAGTTTTATTGATATATCTAGTATATTATTCTTGTTAATTTCACTAATATTAGTTCTCTCATTTATCTTAGAGCTGATCTTGATACCATTTTTTAGTAGTTTGATAATTTCATTATACCTCTTTGAGATGTCTAAAGATCTAGTATATGTCAAGATATCATTATTAATTTTTTCAGTTTGATCTATACTTTTTCTGCGTACAAAATACTTACTTAGATTTTTGCTAGATAAGGCATAGCCTTAAGGAAGCTGAGCTTCGAGTCTTTGACTTATCACTGATTTCTCATTAATTATAGATATATCATCAGGCTTGGTTATGGAACTTTGTTCCTCACACAGCGTATTTTTTTTGTTATCTCCACTGATTATAGATCCTGATATATCCTCAGGTTTCAGATGCTCTAATTCACTAATTTTTAAAGCTAATTCAACTATCTTAGACTTGAGAGACTCAATTTTGGAATCTTTCTTTGATGAGTTCTTCTGAGATAAATCTAACTTATCTTTCAATAATTTTATCTCATTTCGAAGTGATTTAATCTTCCCTAATTTTGTAGCATGCTTAGCCTTGCATTCTGCAAGAGAGATATCTTTGCGAGTATTTTTAATCTGTAAATGCCTAGCTTTATTAATGAGTTCAAGATCATAAGTACGTAATTTCTGAATCATAGCATTGGACCCACCCAGTTTCTGACTCCATTTTTTTCTCTCCTATTCCCAACCTTTCCGTTCATGATCAAAATTTTGCTCTTGCTTTGTATATATGTCTTGTAATTTTTTATTACAAGAATTTAACCCGGATATAACTTTCACAATACGATGTGAAGATAAGTTAGAAATCAAAAGCTTTGTATCCTTTATATTCTGTGTATTGGCCATATATTTTGGCTCAGTTATATGTAATAAAAAAATGATAATTGTAAATTTTAGTTTAGCTTACACTATCTCCGGTAAAAGTATCATGTAATGTATAGAAATTTGTTAATACCAAAAATAATTAGTATAAATATTTATATATTTTAAAATAATCTAAAATATTTGTAAATATTTCGAAATATATGGAAATATTTACATAAATATGAATAAATTTTTTAAAATTTTTTATAGTGAAGATAGTATCAAGTTACACTTTATATGTACTCCAGTATGGGTCGTATTCATAAAATATACTATAGTGCAAATACAAGATATTTATCAGATGAGATTATCAAAGATATTAAAACATCATTTGGTAGGGTATCTGATGCTATAAATATAATGGCAAAAAAATATCGTATATCTATTTCTTGGGCCAAAGAATATATTGAGAATCAGAAACGTAAATAGCAAATGATAGATTCTTATCCATCTCAGATACAAAGTACAATTTCTTCTGAAATAATATCCGTATCTCTAGACCCAAAGGGTCATTGCTTTGCAATAAATAATCAATTAGAAGATAACTATATATCTTTATTACAGAGCAGACCATTAGATAATTCTTCAAATCATAGCTCTTCGAGCTTACATACTTCAGTTAAAACTTCAGATAGACAGATAAAAAAGAGACTATCAAAACCCAAATCTATTCGAATTTCTGATTTATCCACTATTAATAATACCCAAAGTGAGCAAGTATTAAATGAGTGAGAGAAACAAATAGAAGAGTCAGATCATAAATTAAATAGTCACTTTGTTTTCCTCTAGCAATTCTTAATCAGTTTTCTCTTTATTTATAGTTTCATATTTTGATAATAAAAATTTGTTATGAATATTAAGCTTGATAATAATTCTGATAGCTCTCTCACAATTTACACATTTTTTTTTAAAGTCGAATTTGTAGATTCTAAGCTAAAACCCATAGAAGCATGCTATTCCTCCAATGATTCATCCTCCTCATTACTATTGACCTCTTGAGAAATTTGATCAGATACCAAAAACTTACTATTTTGAGCTATAATTATGCAATTTACTTCAAGTTTGTTCTTGACCTCATGCATATTAATTAGAATAAAATATTCCTTATCATTACATACAAGTTTCAATAACCATTTCAATGCGAGTAAATCATAATCATATTTGTTGAGTAATGGGTTAGGTAAAATTAACATTGATTTATGATATCTAACTACTGCAAAGTCAAAATGTATAACACAACCTGGAGCAAAAATTACTGATATATTATGTACAGTTTTAATTAATTCGATATGAGTGGCAACTCCATTAAGCTTATGTTTTTCATCTGAATTCATTTTTAATTTTGCATGCTTAGCAATATTTTCAGTTATAATAGGAAAATTAGCAAGTGAATCGATTCCGTCTGCAGGAATAACTAGATGATTAATTTTATATTTCACAGTAGCAATATCTGTAGTGGGATCTTTTCTCTGAATAAAATCAATTTCTATAGGATCATCCAATATCTCTTTGTCTTCTGAATCAGATATTGCTAGGATTGGTTCTCGGTGATTTATAAAATCTGAAGTAGTTAAATATTTATCTTCAGATTTAAGTTTCTCTAACTGATACGGAAGTAAGATCTTTTCAAGCATATCTAACAAAATTTGATGAATATTCTGCTCAAGAGTAGTCACTTTATTTTGAGATTTACTAGAGGTGGCAACATCTTTCTGTTTAGTCTTATGGGATTTAGGTATTTTCTTAAAGGATGATCTATCCTTCCACTTTACTTTTTTTTTGAATTAATAGTATTGATAATTTTTGTAATTTCAGTCTCAGTTAAGTTATTCACAGAATTAGATTCCAATTCAGAACCAGTTCCAGAGTCAGAGCCAGAATTGGAATTATTATCTGAAGAGTTAGTATCAGACTCAGAATCTGAATTTATAGAAATCTTATTGATATTACCTTTCTTCTTGAACCCACTCTTAGATTTTCTTTTCCGAGTACACTTGCGAGAATTATGTCTGATCCTATTATAATTTAAGCATCTGTATTGGGATATTTTCTTAATCTTCTTCTTGACCTGTCTAGATATAGTCCTATTTATCAATAACTTACTCATACGATTAACCAGTTTTTCATTTGAGTCAACTTTGACATTTTTTGATACATTCCCTCTATTTTTCTTAGGCAAGAAAGAAGAAAATTTATCAACTACTTCTTTAGTAATTATATCTATTAATAATTGTAAAGTAGATGGACCTGCTAAAGCACTAAGATGATTTGTTGCATCATCTATTTGGATCCATTCTGGATCATTCAAGCGCAGATCTGAACCCAATATATTTCACCTGATTTCATTTGACTGGGTCATAATAATTGTTCTTCTTGTCTTTGGGAAGTTGATTGTGTAGAAACGGGTGGAGATTGTGATGAAGCTATAATAGATTTTACAAAACTTTCCATTTCATCTTTACTCATACCCATATTGCTTGAATAATTATTCTTTCCGTGATCTTTACTGGATAATACTGAATCTGAGTTTGAATGCAGATAAGCTCTAGATAATTGTTCTGCTATATATCTTTTAATTTCTTCAAGTTTCAGAAGTAACTCATCTGGAGATTTTTCAATTCCTAAATGATGAACTTCCATCTGGTTGGTGGATGAAAGTTCATGAAGAAATTGTAATCAAATTTATTATTCATCAATACCAGCAAGTCTAGCTAATCTACATAAATTAGAATAGAAACGGCTAATGGGATTACTTCCTTGAACTGTTAAATTAAAAAGTACTCATTATTTCTCTACAGTAGCTGTAGGATAATTAGTTCTAAACCAATATAATACTTATCTGAGTCGAATACCAGGTACAATTACAATATTACCTGTATTAGCATTGGGTATATTAGATAAGTGATCAGTTGATCATCCATCAGCAAAAGACTAATCTTCATCAAATACTGTATGAGCTGGAATTATAATATTACCATTCTGCCCATTTGCATGATTTAAGGCCTGTGCTCCAATTTGACCGGCATTTCTTTCTTGAATACCAGCTAAATTTGCTTGTGTTATATTATCAAGTAAATTTCTCAATTTCCAATTTTTTTCATGGATGATTCTTTTATACCAATCTTTAGAATCATCTTTGAGAGATGCTATAAAAACATCATAAGCATTAATTTTATTAGCATGTCCAGCCCCTACATCTATTCCAGAACCTACAAGCCATAATCTAAATTCTTTAATATGTTCTTCAGGATCTTCAGTAGGATATCTATAAAATTTTTTTAATTCATAATCCACCATACCTGTTCGATTATTATTATGATTCTGTGATATATTATTCTGTAGTAATAAAATTTGGGCTTGTAAATTTAAAATTAATTGCTATGAATTGTGTCGCTATTTTTCTACTTGATATGACTTGCCTTTCGATTCTTGAATTTATTATAATATCTATTAAAGAGCTGATCTCGATTATATTCTAATAATTCTTTATCAGCCTGACATTATTGTAACTCCTGCTTTAGCTGATGAATAGATACCTTATAAATAATTTTGAGAGGACACCTGAGTTTAGATTATTTTTCTAATGCCAAGATAATATTATACCACAAATACTCTCGCAAATTATATCTTTATTAGATATTATTAAGATCTCGAGTAAGTTGATTGATATAATTCTGCAAGACATCTTGTTCTGGTATAAGTTGATTGACATAGTTTTGCAAGGTATCTCGCTCTGGTATAAGTTGATTAACATAATTTTATAAGGTATCTCACTCCTGAACAAGTTGATTAGTTTGATTCTGAAGGTCAGCATTTTGTTGTCTATAGTAATTAACATCCTATTGTAGTTGGACTATCTGATTATTGCTATCATCTCGTTAAGCAATAATATTATCTATATCTTGATACGCAGACTGATAATTATGTCAAACAGTATTTAAGAAATCTCTAATGCCATTTATAATATTTATAGGATTATTTAATGGTATACCATCTCTAAGATATTTTTCAATATGATATAAGTCTTGTTCAATTTATATAAAAAGGTCAAGATTCACTATATCTATATCTTCCTCTTCTGAATTATATAAACTTGGAGAGCTTCTTCAAGAAGAAATAACTTTGAATCTATACCTTAGATTTTAAATCCGTTCTTCCAATTCTTGTAATTATTTCTCTATATTATCAATATAGGATATCTTATCTTAGATTTCCTTTTTAGCTTGATATAAGCTTCTTTTAAAAGATGATATCTCTGATCTCAACTCAGTCTTTTCTTCCTCTGAAGCATTCTCGAGCTATTCCAGTTCTTTATTGAAAGATTGAATTTCATTCTCACATCTGATATATTTGCACTCTAGCTCATTTATGTATTTCTCATTTGATTTGTTGATGGCTACCTCTGATTATAATATCTCCTGGAGTTCTTGATTAATTTGTTCTAGCTTGAGTTCTTTATTCGTAGCTGATCTATAAGTTGTTTGATTAGAGGATCGTATTCTACAAAATGCTATGGTTATTACAAAATAATAAGACTCTGCTCTATTTTTTATGGCATATTATATTATCTTATCTCTTGACTTTGCTATAATAAGTAATATTAAAAATGAGTAGGTCTTTAGACCATGCTTTACATAAATTGAGCATGCCTATTATTAGAATTGATCCAAATGAGGAATTAAACTTAATATGTAAATTGCTTTTTTACTAGCCTACTGGCTATCATGCCAATTCTAGAAAATTATATAAAGACCTCAAGAAGAAAGAGTACCAATTTCCATTCAAAAAAGTGCATAACTAGCTTATAAACCAGAATGAATGGCAAAAGTATGCTCCATTACTGAAAGATACTCCACAGATTAGTTATGGTAAAATTCAAAAATCAAATTGTGTACATCAATGTGACCTCTTATTTCTTACGCATGATTACTATAAAGGTAAAAAATGGAAAGCAGTATTATAAATTATAGATGTGAGTAGCAGGTTCAAGATAAGTGTTCCCCTAATATCAAAGAATAGTTCTGAAGTTACTAAAATATTTAAGAAAATTTATGATAACCCCAATAATCCTCTTACATATCTGACACTTCTACAATATGATGGTGATAAAGAATTCATGGATAAAACTGCTTGATTAATGGAAGTGCATAATGTCACAATTTAAGTAATTAGTGCTTATAGTCATTATGCATTAGCTCTTGTAGAATGATTCAATAAGATATTAGCAGAGATACTTTATAAAATCCAATATGCTATTGAATTAATATCTAAAAATTCTAAATTAATAAGAGAGTGGATCAAGTATTTGCCAGAAGTAATAGATTATCTTAATAATTATCTGACACATCTCATTCGAGCTCCAGATTTATCAAAATGAGATTTAGCTCCAGCAAAAGCTATTAAACTGGAATGAATCGAATCTAGGTCATTTACAAAGTATAAGCATCCTGTTGGAAAGGATGAGAAAAATAAGTTAAAAAAGAGGGATAGTGTTTGTTACCTGCTTGCTAATACAGAGTGAGAAGGAGGTATGGAAAATCAGAAAAGAGCCACGGATCTCACATTCAATTCAAGCATTCATAAAATTCGCAAAATTATGATAACAAAGGATGAATCAATTTTATATTATCTGGGAGATAATGATGATGAATATCCTCTAAAGTGAGAGTTTGTACGTGAAGAGCTCATTCACATAGATCTAGAAAAACTTCAGTATCTGTCTCAGAGCATATTGGAAGAAAAAACTCATTCCAGATCTGTTAATTTCATTCACATTATTAATAAAATAGCTAAGACTGATAAATATGCTAAAAGGCGTGATAGAAAATATCTTGGTAAAACTGGCTGAATAAATAATTTTGATGTATATCTCTGGTTTTATGAAAATGGAAAGCATTAGTAGAAATATCTATACCTATTAATAGCTATGAAATTTGAATAGTATCTCTTATGTCATCATATCACTGAGAGAAACGTAAGATATATTTTTGAGAATTTATTAGGTAAGAAATTTCCATCTTATAAATCATTATTTTTGAATGGGATGCAATTAGATAGGTATAACGAAGAGTTAAAATTAGCATTCAAATTTAATAGGGCTCAACATTATTCTCAGAATTCAATGTTCTATAAGCGAGGTAAGATAGACTTAGATGAGCAAAGGAAACATAATGAGAAAAAGTGAGAAATATGCAAAAGAGAAGGTATAGATCTCATCAAAATTGGCTTTGATACTGATTTATTACCATATATAAAAAGCAAATTACAGGGGAAGGGTTATTTAACACATAAAGAATAAACTTATAAGATCATTATTTTTTGATATAATAATTTAGCATTACTTATCTTGATCAATATGGAAATAGAAAAGCTCGACTCTGTTAAAAGGATGATTTTGAATATTAATAAATACAAAAATATAGAGAGATTTAATGGCCTTAATAGTACATCTCAATGGCTTTTCAATTTATTAGTCAGTAGACAAACCAGATCAGGAAAAATTAACGAAGTTATCAACCTTTTACTTGGAAATAAAATATATCGATTGTTTAGTGAGAAAAAAGACAGAATGAGATATATTAAGAATGATAATTTGGTTTTGATCAGTCATCAAATTAATGAGCCCAAGTATAAATATTTCTGAGATTATTATAAAATAATTGCAAATAGCTCCAAACAATATTGTGAAGATATTATATTCCAAGCAATGAAACCTGATAAAATATCAAAAGTTGATAATTTTTCCCCTGAAAGAGAAACAGTAGTTATATTCGAAGATGTATGTACAGAACTTAAAAAAATACAAGATAAAATAACATGTTATTTTACTGAGGGAAAGCACAAAAATATCAGTTCAATATACATGATATAGAACTTCTTTGACTATTCTAAACTAATAAGAAAAAATCTCGATTACATTATTCTCTTTAATAGCAGTGGGATATATGATGAACTAGTTAACATTACCTAATGATATACAAAAAAATGACGTGATGTTGTCGATATACTTGATAAAAATTTGCAAGGTAGGGAATTTATTGTTATTGACTTGGCTAGAGTGAAAGAGAATCTGCTCTATATTCGCAAAGGATGAGATCAACCTCTTGATCTTTCTAATAAATAGAGCGAGATTTCAGATATTTTAGGAATTTTTCCATCTCTTGCAATTTTATCTTCTTTTCTTCAACCTCATATTGTAATTTTCTATTGGCTTTAATCTGATCCTCATGCTTTATAATAATTTTTCACATAAATTTGTCAAAGGTTTTTTCATTATATTCTAGTAATTGCTGAAATAAAATATCGATCTCTTTCTTAATCTGATGATTGATCTTATCCTCACATGTGAAGCAAGAATACTTACGTATCTGATCACATGTACAAATTGGGATAGCATCTTGGGTTTGTGATTCTTGGTTAATCATGTCTATATGTGTCTTAATACTAGCTTTGTTATTATATGATAAATTTTCAAGTGGATCTATAATTTGAATTTGTTTTTTACGCTTCTTATTTAATCCTTTCTCATATACCTCTAATGTATGGTACAAATAATTTTCAATTCGATTGCACTTTTCAGAAATTTGTTCTAATGTGACGGGAGATCTAGAGTGATATAAAAGCCTATGATATGCTCTTTTGATCAGACTTTTTGGAAGTTTCACTATAATAGAGTTGTAATCAGAATGAAATATTGAATATTAGTTTATATGCAAAAAGTTTGCAGGCAAAAAATTATGAAATATATATGAATAAGTTATATAATTATTAAATCAAACAAATTGAATAAATAAATATGTATAATAATTAATATATCTATGCTTCTATTTCTGAAAGTTGCTTTTGGAATCTAGACCGCAATTGACTCTTTTTAGAATCTATCCAATTATACGGAATATAATATTCTTTATATTTTCTAATATAAATATCCAAAGGAATATTTAAATTACATTATTTATACATTGTAATCCATTTAGTACATCATTGATCAAATTATTCTCAAGTCTGAGAATTTTTTATTTTATGTCGAGTTAAACCTAGAAATTTTTCATCATCAGAAGTATCATCATTTCTCATTGCATTCCAAGCTTGGATTGCTAATGATATGGGTCTATTCTTGTAATTTCTCCAAGCTCTTTGTATAATCCTTGCTTTTCCAAAATCAGTCTTTGGTTTATTACATTCATTATCCCAATGTTTCTGCATCAAATCATCTGGCTTAATAATTTCGATATACCTTTTTCTAGTGAAATGGAATGATTTCTTTTGTTATACGTCATTAATTTTTATGAGTTTCCAGCAATCAAAGCAAATAGCCATATGACTTTTATGAATCTTTGATCTGTAGTAATCGAAATTGACAAATTTACCTTTACCAAATGACATAAATAAACAATATCGATGATATACACTAAATTTTCCTGAATTTAACAAATCCTGTAATGGAATTCTTACTCGTATTGCCCATTGAACAGGTGTTTCGTTCTGTTTTATAGTAGATAAAGTGTCAAATAATCTCTCATTATCGAAAATTTGATTGAGTTTATTAGCATAAGTTCCACCATAATGTGATATATATGACACAGCATACTTCATATCAAAACC
>CAJVPS010001778.1:0-14149 GCA_910591765.1 Ambispora leptoticha | reverse complement strand
TAAAATAAAATATATTTATTTTTTTAAATATAAACTATTATTATTCTATATAAAATTATATTAGTTAGTTATAATCTTTTTCTAAAATCAATAAATAAATAATTTAATATCTTATTTTTTATATCTTATCAGTATATTAAATATAAAATCTAAAAGTAAAATAAAATATATTTATTTTTTTAAATATAAACTATTATTATTCTATATAAAATTATATTAGTTAGTTATAATCTCTTTCTAAAATCAATAAATAAATAATTTAATATCTTATTTCTTATATCTTATCTATAAAATATTTAAAAATAATATAATTTATTACAAGTTAAATATAATTAAATTTTAATATTTATAATAAAATAAAAGAAATATTTATTATTTTTATAAATTATTTATCTAATAGTCTAAATATAACAGATAGTTTTAAGAATCTATATAATATAAAATAAATCTTATTAAAATTAATAATTATTAAAGTTAATTAAAAAAATTCATGAAGTACAAATTTAAATTAAAAAAAGTAGTAATCATATTTTATAATAACTATTGATTTTATTTTTTATCTTTTTTATTTTTATTTGTATATATTATAATATTATTTGTTATTATAATTTTTAATATTATATTTAAAAAATATGAATTTTCATATTTAAATAATATTTTTATATTAATATATTAATAAGAAAAGAGATAATAATATATTTATTAAAGTTTTTTACTTCATAAATCAAGAAATAATAAAAAATTATTCAGATTAAATAGTAATCTCAAATTCTTTAATTATATCTAAGATTATTATTTATATATTATATCTTATAATACAAAAAAAATAAAAATATAATAAAGTATAAGAACTTATATAATAAATTATTCAGCTTGCTATTGAGCATAATAATTATAGTAAGATAATAATATAATTAAAATAGTTTATTAATTAGCAATAAAGAAATAATATTTATATTTTAGAATCAAGATCAAAATCAGAATAATAGTTAAGTTAATGATACTAACAAGAAAAATAAATTTGAACAAGTTAAATATCTATTAGTATTATGATATAAAGAATATTTAGAATTCAAATACTTTAAATATGCTACTAAAAAAAGAAAATCATGTGCAAAACATACTTGTAATATATGTAAACTCTCAGAATATAATAGTACAAGATGTCAGAAGTATTAGATAAATTTTAATTATTTATATTATTTATTTTTAACTTTAATATTAATTATTATATATCATTTAATAAAAATTTTCAATCTCAATCAAGATAATTACTGAGATTATAATATATAACAGGCTGTTACAACTAGATTTATTCTTATTAAAATATATCTTTTTCTGTTAATCTTTTATTTTTATTAATTATTAATCTTTATAATTAAGAATAATAATAATAAAGTTATTCTCCTATTTCAAGAAAAATATTTGTATTAAATCAATTTCTCAAATATAAACTTCATTATTATATAAAATCGAATGCTAATATTTTCATAATTAATAATAAAATAATTTTAAAATTTTTTGATTTTCAAAAAATGAGTTTTAATTTACAAAGCTAATAAAATAATTAATTATTACTAGGCATACTAATTAATGAGAACTTCTTTTAATCACAATACAATTTTAATTATGACAAAGTTAGAATAAAGAATTTTGCTCATGATAATTTAACATAATAAAAACTTTGATCCTGATAATAATATTAATCACTGAAAAACTTGACCATGTAAAACTTTAATTATGATGAAAATCTTGATCATGACTAAATTTGATCATGAAACTTTTAATTATAACGAAAGACTATGGCAGAAATCATGATAAAACTTGAACATAACAAAATATGAACACAACGAAACTTGATCATAATGAAACTTGAATTTGATCACATGAAACGTTAATTACATTTACATGTATAAGGATTATGATGAAAAGATCACATGTACATGTGATGATTTTTTGCTTAATTCCCTAACATTACCAAATTTGGGGGATGGCTAAAGCGGGGGTAACGCATGAAATCATCAAATTAATAACAATTTTTTTAGTTAAGTTATTGATATTTTAATATACGCATGTAAGTAAAATTTCATGCTGAACATTTTTACTTTTTGCTTGTTTTGAACTTTATATGTTACACATGATCTTGTAATTAGATTGGTTAACTTCGCCAATATTGAAATTTAATTGGATTGATTTCATGTGTTACCCCGCTTTAGACGACCCCCAAATTTGTAATACACGCACATGTAATCATGACTGAGTTCTATTTTATTGGCTGCAGGTATGCAATCTGCTAATCCTAATTTACTAGATTATGATTGGTCAGTTAAAAAAAATGCTTAAAAGAAAGTTCATATGATTAGTTTTATTATTTATTTTTTTTATGCTTATTACTCGTTATTACTGCTGTTTAATCAAAATAATATCTCGCCAAAATCAACCAAACAAAAATGACACCCGAATCACTTTTAAGTTTCCATTCAAATCGTATGTTGAAATTCTATGAAAACTCAAGTTATAATGATATTTCAATAATTGTTGGAGATTCTGCAAATTCCCAACTTACCTTCTCAGCTCATTCGGCAATTTTGGTGGCACAGTCAAAATATTTTGCAGTAGCGCTTTCGGATGCATGGGTAAAACGAGAACCGAATAAAATGATCGTCTTTAAGAAACCAAATATAACACCCCGCATTTTTGAAATCTTGTTAAGGTAATGGTAAGCATAAAATAATGATGAAATAAATAGTTGCAAAAGCTAACTAATATATTGTACATGTACATGTAGATATATGTACAGCGGAAAAATTGAATTGAACGATCATGGAGTGCCAACTTTGTTGGATTTATTAGTCGCCGCCGACGAATTAATTCTCGATGATTTAGTTGAATACATTCAATGCTATCTCGTGGAATATCGTTCCGAATCTATGAATCAAAATTTCGCCTTATTTAGTCAAATTGCATTTGAGCACACCTCTTTCACTAAATTACAGAAATTTTGCACTGATGTTGCATGTAAAAATCCTACTACTGTGTTTCAATCGAATGATTTCACCAAGCTCCAAGAAACTTTACTAGTTTCCTTGCTAAAACGAGATGATTTAGATCTTGACGAAATTTTAATTTGGGAAAAAGTGCTTGAATGGGGAATAGCTCAGGCTTCTACTGATGACGAGGAGATTAATTTGAAGATTCCAATAGAGCAATGGTCGCTAAAAGAATTTAATCAACTTCAATCAATTCTCACAAATTGCTTACCACTAATTCGATTCTTTCATATTGATTCTGTTGATTTCTACAACAAGGTAATGCCATACTCGGAACTGTTAACCAAGAAATTATATAAAGATTTATTACATCATTATTTGGTACCTGGAAGTGAAGACCACCAAGTAAAACTGCAGCCTGCTCGAAATAAATTTACTATCGATAGTACAATCCTTTCACAAGATCAACTCAAAAGAGTTAAAACGTGGATTAAAGGACAAGCTAAAGAAAATGAGACACTTGAACCGAATTTATTATTAAGAGGTAGCCGAGATGGTTTTACAGCTAGAGATTTCCACAGATTGTGTGATATGAAAGGGCCGACAATTGTTGCAGTTCGTATAAAAGATTCTGAAAAAATTATTGGTGGATATAATTCTTTTGAATGGAATTCATCTGGCAATGAATATCAAACCAACGCTGTGATCAAAAGTTTTCTTTTTCGATTCGATAATTCAAACGATTGTATTGGAGTTAAAAGCAACTATTCAAGCAATTCAGGAGATCGATATATAGGCTGTCATCCTTCGTGGGGTCCGTGTTTTGGAAGTGGAAGTGATTTAATATTATTTTCTCAGGGCTATTTTGGTCGCAGTTATTGCATGAAAAAGTCGTATGAACCTGGCATTTTGAGCTCTGATTCAACACGTAACTTTTTTGATATCCTGGATTTTGAAGTAATTCAAATAGCAAAAAAATAATTCTATTAATGTTCTTAGCCATATTTTATATTTAGTGTTGAGTCTTAGCAAGAAATTTTTCACAGAATTGATTGAATTATTTCTATACATCCAATAATGTAATATGATTTTATTATGCTAGATTATATATTTTAAATAATAGCAATAACAAACAATACTTTATCAAAATTAAATGAGTTTTATTTCATTTACATTCAACAAGCGGACAATTTATAATTTAGTCAAACACATGTAATCAGTTACGCTATATAATTAAGATCAATAATGTTTAAAGTAAATTCTTCGAGTAGAATACGTTGAGCTCTTTTTCAAGAAAAATTTTTATATAGCTTATAATTTAATAAAGTTTATATAGACTTAGGGAAAAATAATGTTTTATTCAAAATAGATCGTAAACAAATTTTGATTATGACCAAAACTTCAGTAAATAGAATATAGCCGTTCTAATATACTGAAAACTGAAGTCAGCAGACACTATAAAATGACAGCATTTCGGTTTGAAAATGCTCACATTCGAAAAAAACCCATGCAATTAAAAGAAACTCAAAAATGTAATCAACATACCAAACCGCAACAAATGAAAACTCGCGTAATCCTATCTAAAATTCCATAAGTATGCACTCTATAAAATAAAAAGTCTAAACAATAGTGGACAGATTATATACTGTATTCTATTCGATGAAATAATTTTGTGCCTCAGATAAAAGTGATTTCCGTCAACCAGCATGTTTTACTGTATTAAGATGTCGGACTAAAGAAAATAAGGCGTAACTCAAAGGTAGGAAAGCTTAGACTAAATGGCTTACAAAAGAGGTGTTCTCTAAGGGTTTCACGTGGTAGCTGTTGCGAAACTACAATGATCTAAACAAAAGTGCAAGGTAATCTTCATAATATAACGCTATGCAAACTCAAGGTTTGGTTTATCCAACATCAATAAAACGAAACACAAAACTAACTATGAGTACTATGAGTACTATGAGTGGAATTCTTCCAATGTCGATTTAACAAAAGAAATAAAAAGCACTTGTACGCAAGCTTTGAAGATAATCAATAATAATAATGTGTCCACTAGTAACGGAATTATTTCAAATAAGAAGTCTTAATTTATTTATTGATTAGAGCATCTCACTTAAAGGTCAATATCGATACCAACTCTATATCTATACTGTTATTATATTCTAAATAAACATGATGACATTATAGGTTTTCCATATTTGCGAAATTATACTTATTCTGCTTTGAATCAAGTTGATTTTTTAACTCAAAATATTTAAGTTCAAAAAATCCTGGCTTGACTCGAATAATTCAAAGAGCTTTTTAAGAACTTCTATAGATACTGTGCCGTATACACAATATTTAAATTAGTATATGATAAAATTTTTGCCGTCGTTCGGTTATAGTAATATATAAATTATGAATAAACTTGTTGAAACTTAAGAAATATAACATCCAAATAAATAAGATTAGTGTGAATTTAGACTAAATTTCAAGTCTCAAAATTTTCTTATATTATCAAAGAAAATATATCTAATTTGAAACATGTTTATGTCTCAGAATGTTATTGAAAACTTCTAAAAAGATATCTGAGTGGGTCAAAATTCCATTCATAATTTAATGTTGAAATTCATTAAAGTTCCCTGTACACATAAAAATGCAATTTTTACTAGTGAAATTAATGAATAATATATATATTATCAATATGATATAGGAATACAACAAGCCAAGTTAATATATTTGAGTAATATGAGAAAAATATCAAAAAATAAATGTTATAAATATTCAAACTTAGTACATATAGTAACTTAATCATTGACATTAAGCTTTTTTGTATTTCAACAATTAGCAGATTCAGAAATATTAGCATTTTTATATAGCTTAATATTTTTTGCAAAATTTCATTTAAGATAAGGGAAAAAATAGAAATGAGATAAGTTTTTGAAGTTTACTAATCTGATTTTAAGATGAATAGTTATCATTATGAATTTAGTTTCCAAAATAAACTTGACATGACATCAATAGAATTTAAAAAGTGCTAAGTATTATGCAATATTAAACCGTATACTATTAGAATTACATTATCAAGAGGAATTTAAATCTCATTCTGCTTTTGAATAAGAAGTTATGAAATTATATTAAAATAGCATGTTTCCACTTTTTCTACAAATAACCAATTAAAATAATCTTTCAGTCAAAAAGCAATAAAGTACGGCCGACTTAGAACAAAAGATGGTCATTATGTTGGATCAAAATGGATTCGTCGAATAAAGATTGTTCAAGAATTAATTCCACTGTTATGTATGTTTATTTATTTATTTTAAATTTTTAACACTTCAATAACTTTATTTTTATTTAGGTAAAAAAGTACACGTAGATATTTATGCAAACTATCCGAAACGATCATCCGTATTTAAGTTCAAGAATTATATGCCGGTATCATTTAGTTTAAGTCCAAAACAATGCTAACATACATTCAGTGGATCCCTATTGAGGAAGATGTTGGCGTAAAAACATTTAGCCTGTTAGGTGCACATGAATTTAGTGATGCATCAACCATCGATCATTATGTAGGCTTTACTTTATCGAGATTGATATATAGTAGATAAAAGAGGTGAATAAAACAAATTTGATTCGCAAAATTCACATCTTGTACTAATGTGCCACAATATTGTCTCCATTTTGGACAATCCTTGATGGAAACTTGATACATGTATCTTCCGAACGATTTTTTCATAGGGATTTAAAATGATTTATTTAGCGCACAGTTTGAGAATTAGTAAAAGGAATAACACATGGTATGTATTCCTGTTCAAATTATTAATAATACTTCGGACCTCATTAAATTTCTTGTAGCTAACAAAATTTACAGAAATACTTGTCGAAAATACCGGTAATAAGAAAAGATTATAAAACGTACTTTAGTACAATCCATAAATATTTTATAGATGTTATCAACCTTGTAAACTTAATGAATTATTTTTTGAATTTATGAGTCAGTAACATGAACAATAATTCTTTTTCTTAAAGCTTGGAGAATATACTTATAATATTTAATGCATCATTCTTCGTTCTATTTTCAAAAATAAAATTTTCCTTATCGTTATATGTATAAATTTTTTTGCGATCGTCAACTCTAGATTTTTTGAAATTTTGGTGAATTGGTGCAGCATTTTTTATACATTAAAAAAGAATAGAAGGAATTTTTATATCTGACATTGATGTTGAAATAATGCAACATTTCATGAATATCTATAACAGTCACATTTAGTCTGGTTTATACTCATTTTTTTTATTTTTTGGAATGTTTAAGATGATATGTAAAAGGTTTTTTTCGATTTAACTTTAGGAAAATCAACAAAGCATTTATAATTATCAAAACAATTGCGCAGTATTTTTACATAAAAAACGTAAGAACAAAAATGAAAAATAATAACTTATAGAAAAACATGTTATGAACAATTCAACAGTTTTTTTCTTTATTTAACAAGTAATATAAAAACAATATGATTAACCTTTAGAAGTTTGTTAAAAAATTGAAATGGATGCATATTCGATAATGATAAAAATTAAAATTTCATAAAACATGATATTTGCTTCTCAAAGTTTATTTATGTCAATAAAAAAGTAAAATTTAGTTTGATTATACTTGGTACATTTACCATTTAATTAAATCAGTTTTGAAGGCGCTAAACATTGTTTAAAGATTATTCTTTAACCGAATCAAAATAAATGCAACAATATCTATCGAAAAGAATTAGAATTACAATCGGTCTTTATGTACTTAGAAGTCCAGGCTACTTCTATTACAAGGTACATGGGGATCCAAATAAGGATAGCACTCGCTATTAAGTTGTGCTTTGAAAAATATCCTGAACATACAAAATTCCGAAAGTATACCATTCAAAATATATGGAAGGCCAAAATCACGATATCATTTATTCGGAATTTCGATTATTTGGATGTCTTTCATTTGTTGGGTATATAAATTATTGGAATTTTGTTTGTTGGATGCTGGTCAAGCCACATTACTACCAGACTCTTCTTTAGTGCAGTATCCTACCCTTTACAAAATATCATCTTACAATAGCCCCCTCTTCACATTGTACCTTGTTTGACAAAGAATCATCTGCAAAATGTATGATTTGGGAAATACATTTTTTGAAAAGACTGTAAAGTTAATTTACGCCTACATAGTCCTGATATCAAGCAAGAAGTTGAATACATAGCATATTCATCTATTTATAAGTACACTACCTGGACAAAAGTATCAGTCACCCTAACATTATTAATTACTCAAAAGTGTACATAATAATTAGGACTAAAATTTTTATATGTTATAGTCTAACTTGTTATGAAACATGCATATATTTTTTACACATTATTTATATTTATTTCTTCTGTAAGCAATATAATAAACTGAATCAGTTAATTTTAATCTTTACTTTGAAGATGTCTGATTTAACTGAAGCTGAACACAGCCAAATTATTGGGCTTTTTAAAAGTGGCACTACAAAAATGAGCATATCTAAGATGCTTCACTTTTCTAGAACAACAGTAATATGAACAATTCAAAATTTTCTTGAAAGAAAAAGTCTCACAATCCAATCATGCAATGACCACCCAAAACTTTTAAATTTTGAGCATAAGCAAGTATTAAAACAGGTTGTTAAGCAAAACAACAAAAAATCAGCTGAACAACTCAAAAAACTGTTTAATAAAAGAACCAGACTTAATGTTTCTACTAAAACTATTAGGAGAAATTTACATGATATTAATTTTTTTCTCACATTCCAACATCCAAGCCTTTACTTACTGATTGACAAAGAGAAAATCACCTAAACTGGTGTATTGAAAGAAAGGATTGGTCTATTTGAAAATGGAAGTCTGTTATTTGAAGTGATGAAATTCGCTTTATGATATTCAAGAATGATATTTCAGATCATATTTGGAGAACTCCTGGAACAAGATTTAATATAGAAAGTATAGCTTCTTCAGTTAAACATGGGAATGAAGGTTTGATGATGTGGGATTGTTTTTCTGGTAAAGACTTAGGCCCATTGGTAAAAGTGAAAGGAAAAATGAACAGATTTGATTATATTCAAATACTTGAAATCCATTTATTACCATTAATTAGTAGAGATTTTGGTAAAAAAAGGGTATTTGTTTCAAAATGTCAATGTCCCAATTCACACTGTGAAAGATGTTAATGAATGAATTGCAGAAAGGAAGATCAGAACTTTACCTAATTGGTCAAGCCAATTACCAGATTTGAACTCTATTGAACATTTATGGTCAGAACTGGAAAGATGCATTAGAAACCATTTGACTTTGCCTAAAAATGTAAGGGAACTTGAGACAGCATTACAGGAGGAATGGAGCAAAATTCCCAATAATGTTTTAATGAATTTAATTAAAAGTATGCCTAGAAGGGTCGAAGCATGTATTGCAAGCAAGGGCTGGCCAACAAAGTATTAATTTTATTTATAGATTCATAACAAGTTAGACTATAGCATATAAAAATTTTAGCCCCAAATATTCTGTACACTTTTGAGCAATTAATAAAGTTAGGGTGACTGATACTTTTGTCCAGGTAGTGTACAAGTAAAAGATACAAAATAGCAAAGAGTTGAGCAATAGGAATTTCGCAAACAAATAATTCTTTACCCAATTTCTAATCTTTTTGAAACAGCAACATCTTTATGCTTTTTTCACCACTCAACAATCACCGATAATACGATTATTTCATTGGATTAATTCCTATTTATATGATTACCATAATATTATGAATACTTCTGAGGATTTTTTCTTTTTACAATTCTTTACCTTCAGAGGATTTTTGAATATCGTAAACAAATTTATAAAGCTGAATGCGAAATTCAAACCATTTTTTGAATGGAAAACATTTTGAAAAATTTGGCAGTGTAAGATATTTAACAAAAAAGAATTTGCAACAATTTAGAAAGTTGGGATCTAAAACACGTAGCGATAGTTGTGTTGAAATCATTACATAAATTAAAACAAATTAGACATATAAACGAGGTAACAATAGCAATTTCTATAGCGTAGCAAGGGTCTTTTATTAACTTGTCGAAATTTATTTAATTATTTCTTTCTTTTAGTAATTCCATGATATTGTACTTTAAAGAGGTCTGACCTTTTTTTGAAAAGCTTATTTGTGTTAATAGCTTACGAAGAATTGACTTTTGAAAGAAAAATTAAGATATTTAATTTATTTTATTAATGTGAAGTGTAATAAATATATGAAATGGCGAAGGATAGTCAGTTAATTTTTCTATTCCCTTTAGTAAGATAGGATTTTCACTATGTGCATGTACCTATGTAAATGTAATGTTAAATACAGTCAATATCATAAGTAACAGACCCTCTAGAACTGACTATCTGTGTCTTTTATAGATCGATAAACTTATATACATAATCAGGAATTGGATGCTTGTCAATTATCTATATCGCAAATACAATGAAACGTCAATTTAGGATGCAATATCTTGTCTCTCGGTGACCAATTCGAGCGAAAATACTACCATTTTATTCATCTCGACTAGACAAATCGAATGGTAGTATATTCGGTCGAATAAATCGAAGTTCCAATTTTGTTCATTAAAAATGATCGGCTTTAATCAAATTATTATCATCTCGATCATACCACCAGATTTCAAGTGTTGGGCCACTAGAAGTTGAGATATTGTTACACCTATCCGGTCTATTGGATTTCAAAGAAGGACAGACTTAACAAATTTGTGGGTGGGATTACACAATTGACTAATAAATGTTAGACTATTTTTAAGGAATATGAGTTATTCTTCACAGAGTCACATGATGTATTATCGAATTGATGTTTCTTCATGGCTAGACTACTACAAAGGCAACAATGGCTTTCTTCCGGTAAAATAAAAAACCCGAAGTTGCGTACGTACTTTTTAGTAAATTTCATTTTTCTATGTGATAATAACTACAGTGGTGCTCAGACATATTGCATCATTGAAATAAAAGTTCAAAGAAGGCAATTTTTTAGTGATACAAGTACATTTATAATAAACACTTAAACGCCAGTGTATATCCTAATAAAAGTTTAAGTGAACTTTTCGTATTGGTATCATTTGTTGGTCTATAACCGGAATTTCACAATATAACGTACGATGATTTTCAAGGTGGAATATAACGATAATTCTAATATTTGTGCTATAAAAAGTTTTCCTAATCACCGTTCACCTTATATTTCATGAGCTCGTGTGAATTTATTAAAGGCAAATATTTAATGAAGATAAGGTAAATGGATATTTACATGATTACAAAACGATACTAATCAAAACTTCAAAGATGACAACTTGTAATAAAATTCGCGTGGTTTGTTGGGATCCGTAGTTTTAATAAACGAAAATTAATGAACATATGTACATGTATTTGGTAACATTGCGCAACAAATAATACAAGTAACAAAAAGGTAATTCTCTCTAATTACTTTGGCTTTTATTATAACTTATCTTGATTAAAGGTCCAAGAGCATCTATATTTATACATTTTATTTGGATACATGTCACGACTATAGTAATGAAATATTTTACTTTTTACAGCGATAAAATAAAAGAAAAAAAAATTATTATTATTTTTTTTTGATCCTAAGTAATAATTTTTTTAGAACAAAAAAATGAAGCTAATGAAATTCTATACTATTATTGGATATTGTTAAGAGTGTTCTGAAGTACGTAACAAAGGGTGGCTTGGGGGCTATTGTTAGGTAAGAGTTATTGCTTTTTATGTTCATTGTTATTATTATTATTTTATTTATTTCTTTGGTTGTTTTAATTTTTTGCTATTAGTTTCTGGATTAGATCCAGGTAGCACGAACTGATTACCTGCAGGTCACATCGGAGGAATCACGGGTTTGATCATAATTAAAGAAACTTTCATGCCAAAGGTAACAATACGCATCATAAATTGAGGCATGAAAGTTTTGATGAACATTCAAGTCTAATATAGAAGTTTGCCAGCTTTATAAAAAATGTTTTGGAGTGTTCTCTACGCTCAATTAGCATTATATGAAATTTTTGCTAAGATAGGAGTGGTCAGATATTTATGATTCGCACTGTAAAGGAAGAGACATTTTTAACATAGAAGTTTAATTGATGATTATGAAAGATGTAGATCTATAAAAACATGTACATTATAATGTGTTTTGTGCCCGGAAATTTCATAACATTACACTGGGACTTCCCAGCGTAACCTGAAAAATCCAAGTACCAAAGTGAAACCGAAAAAAAGGACAGATCATGTGATTCCGATCACAATCTGTACTACAGAGTCTGTCTCTAAGAATGCTCGATATAGTTAAAGTAGCCGAAGCTTACAATAATTACTTTTTATGTTGTTATCGAATTTTTAACTGTAATTCTACTTATTATATGTGTATTTATTTACTATGTAACTCGAGAATAAATCTAAACTTTAAGAATGTTCAAATAAAACTCCTTTTTTGTGGAACACAAAATAAAGAATTGTTCCTATAATTGCTGTTACTGCTAGACCAAATGCCAATACCAATAAGCAATATTGATTTGTAATTTTCAGGTTTAGCAGGGACGGAATTAGTAAATGCTTCTTTTTTATCAATTTCTTGTTTTTTGTAACCGGCTCTATGATCTTTTTTTTTTATTAATTTGATCAAGAAATTATTATACTGGATGACTGTTATTGTTTTTATTGCAAATTTTTGGTTGGCTTGCTTTCCAGAAGAGGTACCAATTAGACATTGATTTCACTAATGGGATCTTGATTGATTAGTCATAATACTTTATGTAGAATAGTAGAAGACTTTTAATTAGTATTAGCATTGCTAATGAGAAATGAAAAGGAGAAATTAGAAGAAATTTCAAAGGTGAAAAAATAAAAAAAATGAAGATAATTCAATAGCCAATAGAAGTCTGAATTATCTGGTAAATATGAAATATTCGAGTCAGAAAAATTCTTATCATACTGGTAATTTCTTGCCACCACCAGAAAACTCAAAATGATAAATTGAAATTTGAAATCAAAAAATAAAAAAGAGTTAGAAGAAATTTCAAAGACAGAAAAATTACTTACCAATACAAAAAATAAAGATAATTTAATAGCTAATAGAAGTCTAAATTATCTGGTAAAGATAGAATATTCCAGTCAGAAAAATTGTTATCATATTAATAATTTCTTATCACTATCAGAAAATTCAAATAATAAATCAAAACTGAAATTGAAGGAATAAAAAAGAGAAAAGATATAGAATTATCAAAGAGATCTATCTTCTTATTAAATAATTGACTATCTAGTAAGAGATTGAGCTAAACTGTTAATTAAAGAAATAAAAAAGAGAAAAGATATAGAATTATCAAAGAGATCTATCTTCTTATTAAATAATTAACTATCCAGTAAGAGATTGAGCTAAACTGTCAATTTGTTATTTGTATTTCTTCATTTATTTAGTTAAAATCTCAAATCTTGCTAAATATAATACTTATTTATATTATAGTTATCATTGATCTCTTATTTTTGATACATCTTTATTTTTAATTTTTTTAATATAATATAATATCTAATAATTTATCCAAAATAATATTTCAATACTTTATCTATTAATATATCTAATAAAATATTTTGTAATAAGAAAAATTGAAATATATAAATAAAATAATTATAGAAGATCAAATAAAATATACTTTGAAGTTTTAATTTATATAATTGACTCATGTATAAAATCTTTATATAATTATCTTTATCCATTAAAACTTATATTATATTTGTAAATTTATTAATAGTTAGATCTTTTATATCAAAAAGATATACAGTTGCATCTCTTTAAATATATTCTCTTTAAGTACATATATTATATAACTTCTCTCTAAATATATAATATATTCTGATTTCAGCTTATAAAAGCTTTATATATTTTGATCTCTATAAATATATACCCTCTCTAAATATATACTTTTTATTTTTTTTACTATAGCTTCAAGAAAGATATACTTAGAGAGATTTAACTATATACTGTTACCGTAGTAGCATAGAAATCCCTAATTCCTTAATCTTTTCGTGATTATGCAAAATCACATTTTCTTATAACTTTTACATTTTATAATTATTTCTATATTTTTATATTATATAACTATCTCGTATTAGTATATTATCACATT